>SNQJ01S0003620.1:170385-184796 GCA_010110895.2 Picea sitchensis
GTGAAAAACTTCTTACTCAAATTAAGAAGTCAAGGGATACAAAACAACGTGTCCAAGAGTTGGAGCAAGAGAATCAAGATCTCGGGAAGAAATTATCAGGAAATGATGAAGAAGCTTCTCGTTTGAAGAACCTTAATCAAAATTTACTTGAACAAATTAAAATCTTAAAGAACGAAAAGAAAGGAGAATCTAGAATCAAAAAAAGACAATAGGTCAAAAAATAAGGAAGAACTTTTACGATTAAGACGACATAATCAAGATTTATTAACTCAAATTAAAAAGTTGAAGCATGATAAGAAGACTTTACAAAAAAATATAGATCGCAGAACATCATCAGTCGATAAGGAAACGATGACAGACCCAATCAACCTTACAACTCAAAAGGAGGCAAATCCAACTGATGTAAAGAAGTTTTCAAATGTCGAAGAAGAAACAATCCAGGGCTATGAAGAAAACTCAATTCCAAAAGTTAATCAACAAAAAGCTACAAGTATACGAAGTAAGGATCGAGTTGCAAGGATGCCTTATCGACATCCTAATCACAAAAATCGATACTTTAGCCAATCATTGTATCAACAGAAACAAATGACCAATATGTCGAAGAATATTACTTCCACTACAAGTGATGCTCAAAATAGAAGTTATCATGGGAGTCGAAATACATCAAGTTCTTTCCAAGAAACCTATAACAACCCAAGTCCACAGAATATTGAATTAGGATGGGCAGACTCCTTTACAATTCGACAATTCTGCTCAGTGCTTAGAAGCTCCTATCGTCTCAAGTCCTCAATAATTACTAACTCAAGAATGACGACTCAGAAGACAATAAATACAAGTTAAGAGCAAGAGATAAGTCTTTCATAAAGTATGCTTTGAGGACAAAGCATTTTTAAGGAGAAGGCAACGTTATGAACATAAATATACATATACCATAGATATTCATAACATAATAATTAATAAATAATATTTGTTAATAATGAAAGGTCATGTCTCAAAGGACATGACTATTGGTAAAGGGCACCCCTGCGTGGGTATATAAACAAGCCCTCATTCTCAATTGTAATCATATTATTATTATCTCATCTATTCATATATTATTTACAGTCCTATATGGATTACTTTGTTATATTCCAAGTATTTTGGATAATTCTTGTGTGAGCGAACTTTGTTCGTCTCACCCGTTACCTAATTAAAACACTTCATGTGATTGTTAATCGCCCTATAACCATCCTGCGCCATAACAAACACCTATTGTACACCTTTAAACCCCATTTCATCATCCTGTAATGCCATTTTCTAATACAAACACCGTGGACACCGCGTCGAACAAGCTGTCGAGCTAACTGCCACAACCTCTCACCGTCAATAGGAGTTTTTCCCCGGGTAATTATAGTTCTGCCATTATTTTACCTCAAGTTCTGTCAATTATGGCCCCCAAGGCCAAATCTGCCGATACGTCTGAGAACCCAATCCTTCCCCCTCCTATCGACCTGGACCACATCCCTATGGCATACAAAGATTACAAAATCACAAAGCCGAGGTGTCAATTCGACTTCTTCGAATTACACTCATAGCTAAAAGACATCTTTCTGGACTAGAGTGATGAAATTGGACTCTGGGAGTCCAATTTGCCTCTGTACATGTTCCCTCAAACCCACCATTTCCCTGAATTCATTCTCAGATGCCAAGTCCACTATTTGCCCGACCAAAGGGCTATTGTCTCCTCCTCTGGTGAAACATTGTTCATAGTCACCTCTGAAGTCATTCACCAGATGCTGCAAATCCAAAGAAATGACTCAGCGATCCCATTCTCCATTGAATCCCTAAACGACCTATACCAAAAACTCACTTTCCCCCAAAGAGCCCAGATCTTTGAGATTTTTCTTCAAGAAGATGCCCAATTACCCAAAAATAATCCCCCTTACTCATCTTCCATCTACACTATCAAAGCTAACCAGATCATTTCCATGCTTTCTTACCTGTTAGGTTATTTCTCAGATGAATGGGTAGATGAACCTATTCTAGGTTTTTTATCCATATTTTCCATAGAAGAAAGATTTTCACTTAAATTTAATTTCAGTCAATTTATGGCTGATAACATTCATGATCAACTATTCAGGTTTCCAACTGAAGGGATGTTCAGATATTCCTCAGTTCTAGTCTACATGTTTTTGTTTTACAGTCAGACAACTTTCCCTGTGCACTTCAGAAATTAAACCAGGAAGGAATCCCATAGTCGGTGACCTCATGGACCTCATTGGTGAGGAAAAATTCAACAGAGTACAACTTCAAGGACTTCGTAGACCAGTTCATTCACCTGGTTGTTTACATGTTGAACAACAACACAAAGCCAAGGATCAATGAAGAAATTCAAAGATTCTTGCACCTTTTTTATCAAGCTAAGACAGGGGATTGGTACTTATACCAAAACCACACAAAGATAAGAGTATATGGGTGTGAGATGTCTCCCTACAGATTTCCCAAATACCTCCTAGTGAGGATTTTTGCACTAGAATACATAAGGAAAATGGTGAATTCAGATGACATTCACTTTGTTGCAGCAACGAAGAAGTCCCAACTTAGGATGAAGACTCATATTGGCCCTTTCATCTACAACAACAGATCAGCAGGAGAAGAAGCAGATAAACTCTTGAAACATATGAGGTTTACTATGAGTTCCACTCGAGCATATGACCCATTTGGTGTCATCTCTGAACTTAAAGTCAAACAAAGAAGCACTCCTTATGTTCACACACAGAAGCCAGAGGTGGAGAAATACATGAACCAGACAGAGTGAAAGGAGAACACATTACAAGAACTAGAGGAGCAACTTGCCTCTGTAACTGCTTCACATACCAACACACCCCAAAATCAAGTAGAGAAGAGATCAATAAAGGAGGTTTCTCCTACAGTCACAGAGGTATCAGTTGAGGATTTCCAAGTTTACAGAAAAAGGGCCAAAACCAGTCATACACCATACTTGCTCAAGGAAGGAGAAATGCAGTCCACCATAGTCTTGGAGGGACCACACTCTTGAGCCTATTCAAACAGTCATTTTAGAATGTCTACATCATCACCAGCATCTCAAAGACACCCAGGCACTACTCTGACAGATGAATCAGCTCATGGACAAATAGAGTCAAACATTTTTGACAAGTATAAACAGATCAAGCAAAGAAATGAGCTCCTCAACAGCAACACCTATGCTAAGTTCTGGAATCATACCTCCACTACTCAACACAGACTGCTGTCAGATTTTGACACAGAAAGAGGAAGAATGCAAATGGAATTCTTACAAGCACAAGTTCCCCATCCTAAAACAACTACAGACTATAAGAATACTTCCTTTGAATTTTATGTAAAGGATGTCCATCTAGTGGACCAGATGGATATGCATAGGAAGACATAAGAGATGATGTTCTCAAACTTGACAAATACCTCAATGATTGCTTCTAAGTTGCAGGTATCCATGAACAATATTCATTCCCAATTGAAGCTGGAGAAGATCTCTTCTTTCGCCAAGGATAACAAAATCAAATCATTAGAAGAATTGGTGTTGAAGATTGGGTATGACCTAACAAATGTCAAGGCAGTAGAGGAGTTGTTAAAAAATAAGAATGTTGATATAGAATCTCTATGAAAGCAACTGAAGCTTCCATCTACATAAGATTCACAAGCCAAAGAAGTGGTTGAGACTGAAGGCCACAAAGAAGAAATGCTAAAGCTAATCATTGAACAAAATGCTCAAATAAGAGAAATGGAAGCCGAAATGGACAATCTGATAAAGAAAAAGGAACAAAATGTGCAAATGGCCATGATCCCACTGGAGGAAGTCCCTCTGATAGGAATCAGAACAACAGAAGCATCCACATCAACATAAATTCCATCAATAATCCCAGTACAAGTTTCAAATGCATCTGACAAACTTGTAAAATCCATGGAATACATGTCCATCCAAGGAGAAGATATTAGAAAACTACAAGAAGAGGTAAAGAACTTGTAGGATTTGAATTCAATGTTCCAGGCTAGTCACCAGGAAGATATGCATAAGTTTGAAAGGCTTATTCAAAAGTTACAACAATTAGGGAAAGACACTGCCATGACAAATACCTTGGCCCAAGCTAAGGAAAACATATGGATAGATATCAACAAGTCAATTTCAGAAATCTGACCATCCATACAGATCATTTTTTAACAACATGAATTAGTACAAAAATCCAGGGGAGCAATTGAGATCATCAAGGAAGAGTTAGGAGAAAGACCCACAGAGGCCACTAAACTTATCATATTTATAAACTCCAAAAACAAGCAGGAGTTAGAAGAACTAGAAATTGAAGATAGAACATAGACCATCCTTGAGATCAAGAAGGTCCTGACCAAGAAAGGATTGATGTTGTTGCTAGAAGAAAAAGCTCAAGTGATGGACATAGGTGTGCAGAGGTTATTCAGTAAGTTCAAGGTGCTACACAAGAAATGGCTTCCTAGATTGTTAGTACTGAATGATAAAATGATCACTCTGCCTGATTACAAACAAAAAATGAGCACAATGGAAAAGGATAGTTCAAAGTTTGCAGGGATACATGGAAGCATTATTGGTAAAAAAATCCTGGAGACACTACAGTTAGACTTGAGTATTCAGCATAAGATTAAGCATATATTTATCACTAAGCCTACATTTACCAAGTATACAAAAACGGATGAAATATACATGAAATTACTCAAGATTTCCATCCCAGGTAAAAAGAGGTGGGAATATCTATGCACATTACTTGAGTAGATACAATTTTGGTGTTCTAGTCAGCATGGAGCAGCCAGCCAAAGTCAAAGAGATGAGTCACCAACCACTTCCACCAAATCAGCACAAGAGATCTGAGAAAATCTACAAATCCCTATATTTTGTATTTAGAGATCTAGTTAGTTAGATATTCCTCCATAATACCCTAATCATTTATGACAAGATATGATGTAAATAGTTTTATAAATACTTCTCCCTTCGAAGTATTATGGGTTGATTTTTGCATCCAAAATCTATTGTGTAATTTCTCAAAGGATCGACCAACAATAAAAAAAATAGATATTCACAGGATTCTTGTGTCAGATTGTTCATGATGTTCTTTCTCTCTATGTGAAATGTTTTTCCATTCTTTGTAATCATTGCATGTTTTTCTAATTCTAATCATTAAAATAAAGTCTAAAGAACATAATTTATTTCATTATACTCTGTATCTGGTTTTTTAATGATCTTCATGTTGTTCAGTTGAAACTGAGTGAAGGAATTCTTAACTTCTCCTCTGCTTAGTGGAATTTCCCCTCTTTTCCCTCTTATTCACTTAATTTGATTCAAATAGATCCAACAATCTTACTACCCTACCTTGTGGAGACAACCTTATAAAAATCTGAAAATGATCCTTATGGTGTGTCTGTTTTGTCACTTGGGTAAGCAAAACAAGCGCACTTACAAGTCTAGTTGGGCCTTCTAGACAAGACAGAGGTTAGTGCATGAGGTAGATAATCCAAGCACATGAAATAAACAAGCAAATAAAATAAAAAAAACTAAGGAAATAAAACTAGAATGCAAAAGAAACTTTGAACCAAAATCAATCAACCAAATGACCAAGATTATGCCACCAATGAATAACTATATTAGTTGGCAAAACACCATAGACAAAGGAGGACTTATGGATCCCCTCTTCCTCCTTGGGAGGGCTCTTGAGTTCCCTATTGGAGAGCTCCTCTTACAATGAAAAACAAGAAAGAAAATGGTGAAGAAATCCAAGCCTATTCCCTCAAGAGGTGAGTGGAATGGCCTATTGGAATGTTGCTAGAATGCTCCAAGGAGAAAAGAGGATTCTCGAGGGAGGATTGAGGTAGCATAACAATACTATAGAAATCTTAAATTCTTAGTGCTCCCATGGCCTCCATTTATAGCATGTCTTCAAGGAATTATTCAACTGGTTCTTGGTGTGAACAAGGGGCCCTTTAGGGCACCGTTTGGTCCTTGACCAGCCCCCCATTCGGATTCAACTCTGATCTGAGGGTCAAATAAAGTTGGGAGCTGGTCCATAAGTGGTTGAGGGGTCAACAAGAACCATAAATGCGTCGTTCACAAGAGTTCGTGGTTTTTCTCGTACACAGTCACGCATATGGCACATTATGCGCTCTACGAGATTCTTTGGCCCACGCACTGTGCTTGGGCTTCCTTTAATGATTCAACGCATGAAATTTTTTTTCTAGTTGTATAGTTTTTGCCTCTTGGAAATGCATTTTTGGTGTTGTATATGAACTAATAGGTGTTTGGAACTGTTGTATTTCTGTAACCATTTGCATGCAATGTTGCAGACGAAATTTCAGTGATAACAGATGCCCCCTGATGTGTGAGGTTAGGAGCATAAGTATAGCCGAAATACATCAATGTTTCTTCTACTAAGAGTACCATTGTAAGGAAGAGTGATGATAGAAATTGCAAGAGCAATCCATTGGAGGGAGAGGGGAAATTGTGGGACCCAAATCTTTCTCTAGGGAGAGAGAAGAAAATATGTATACAAACGAGGCGGGCATGCCCCATGCTCGTGTCATGTAACTCAAAATGTAAGACAATAATTGAAGGTGTATGATGATGTAGATAACTGCAGCGCCCTCCAGGGTGGTTTGATAATGCCAGATGACAATTCTGATGGTGAACATACTCTAAAAATAGGTAAGGACGCCTATGAGAAGTGTCGATGACTCGTAGGCATTGATGGATTAAAAAATTCAAAGGTCTTCGACTGGTATAAAACAACTGAAATGGTCGCATAGTAAGACCCACCATAACATGATATTTTGTTGAAGTCGAATGTTATGGGGGTCAACGGAATCAGAGAGCAATAATGGTTTTCTCTGTGTCGTCCGAGACTCCTCATTGTAAAGGTAATGAGAGTCAAGTAATTGTCGCCCTTCTGGAAACTGTGTTGATGTCGATAGAAAGGGAGACGTGACTCCAAGAATCAAAGGGCTTCATGAAATCTGTGGAGATAAGATTAGGAACTGATAGGGAACATGAACAAAATCAACATACGGTGAGTCTCAAGACTACCCTTGGTTGGGGGTATGTTTGAAGGATGATTGGCAGCAACTGTAAAACTGTATCTAGTGTTAGGGGGATGACTAGACATGGGGTTAAATTATGCCAAAGGCGTGACAAAGTGGACAAACTCAGAGATCAGGGGTACATGGATTGTGGGATACTCGGGGTTTATGAACAATGTTAGAATGAGTAAAGGATAGTGGATGCCACAACCAAGGGCGACATGGGTGGCATTTCCAGAAAAAGAAGGTCGTCAAGGGTGACAACAAAAGGATAAGTAAATGTTGGAAACAAAGGCTTTTTACAATTACCAAATAAATAAAGAATAATTTGGGATAAGTGTACAGATACAAAAATGGGTGCCCTAGTGCGATATGGATTGGCCTGTGAGAGTGCAATTTGTGTGGAGAACTGGTGGAGGGTGGGGGCCCCATGGGTGGGTTTCTGTATGAGGTAAATGAATGGAGGGCAATCTGCAGATGGGAAAACTGATTGTGGATGAAATGGAGGGTTAATGATACTATGGAGGTGCGATCAAATAGAATCGAGATGAGATAACCTGGGAGTCCATTGGGAAAGCTAGTAAAATGATGAGAAGGAGTATCTGGCTTATTCTCGGAAATGTGTAAGACTATCGGGACTCCCATCCCTAGGGGGTGATAGTAGCATGAGTCTCAAAGTACCAAGGGGAACTATGAATGGGACAACTCATGTGGGGGAGAGTGCTACCGAGTGACAGTACCAAAATGCACCATAGGTGACAGTACTGCAGAGCCGGATGTAGGGACCCTAAAGGTGAATGTCGGAGGGTGTGATTGGGAGATGCAATTGATATTCAGAGGGAATGATTACATTCCAATGTCAAACATATAGCTGAAGGGGTTGCGCTAGTTGTGATGACCAAGTACCTGCACACATTAAAATTGAATACCCGATGTGAACAATATACGATGATAAAGAACATATAACAATTATTTGATAATTTTGAACATGAGCATGTGTACCTGGACGTGATGTGAGAAAAATGCTCCCTTGGGGACGAGGGAAGATGGTGACCCGGAGAATGTGATTGTGTATATGGTGGGACCCCGATCTCGTGGTTGAAGACGGATCGAGAAACAAAGACTCTGGGCTCCTGTAACTGAGTATGGAAGTTGGGAAAAAGGGCCTATATATGGATGGTGGGCTGATACAGATTATTTTCGGCATGAAATGAGAGCGGAGATATAACACATAAATATTTAGAGATATTGCAAGAGATAAAACAATATAATTGTGGTACTTTAACACCAAATGTTTCTCTGAATCTTTGATACCCAACTTTGTGCATAGGGTATGAAACAAATTCGTCATCTCATGCACATCTTGGACAGAGCCAATGCTAAGTACAAGCAGCGACATGATCAACATCGGGGTGCCACACAACTTCCAGGTGGGCGACAAAGTGTGGCTGCATTTGCAAAAGGAGCGCCTCACTGGACCCCACCGCAAGCTTTGTCCACTCCGATATGGGTCGTACACCCTCACCAAGGCTGTAGGGGACAATGCCTTTGAGCTCAACATTTCACCATTCCTTGGTTTGCACCAAATGTTCAATGTTGACTGCCTTCGGCCCTACTTTCCACCTCTACTAAACACATCCGACATGGCAGAACAACTCACACCAATAGAGTTAAATCCCGACTGCATGGAACAAGCCAGAACTGATCAGATCATGGATACACATATCAAGCACACCCGACAACAAAGGATACCTCTATATCGAGTTTTCAAAGCAGGCCAACTCCTTCACCAAGGCAAGTGGCTCACCAGGGACCAAGTTCAGCAGAAGTTTCCTCATCTCATGGAGGAACTCAACGCAATGGGGACCATTGCTTCCTAAGGGGGGAGGAATGATCCAGGTGGATATTGGTGGCCACCCACCTATTCCACTTGGACCCCAACCATTGCTTCTTTCAGTTTTCCAGTTTCCGCACAGTTTACTATTTTTAGCAGTTTTTCGAGTCCTGAACTTTCGGAGCTGTTTTGAGGCCTTAAACGACGTTTTTTGGGAAAACGAGAAGCAACATAGATTGTAAATTGATGTTTCTCACCCAAAAGTTGTATTCCTCGAATAGATATTTCTAACGAGGTATGGAATGCATCAAACGGAGATCGTATGCCAAAGTTACGTCATCGGGAAGTTGATGTACCAACTTACCCAAACAAGGCCCATAGTCTTGGCGTTTCATCTCCTAGGGTTAGGTTTTCGAGCCTCATTGTAACACAGTTCAGAGGCCAGTAGCCACCACATATCTTCTCAGAGATAAGCTACCAGCGCCCTAGCTAGTTTATTTCCATTCTGTCTGTAAGCATATTTCAGTCATTTTGTTATTAATGAAATGAAGCTTATTTCCGCTACATCTTTGTGTTTATGTGTATTTATGTATTTCATTGCATTTATGATAGCTCGTTGGAAAGATCTATTCGAGAACTACAAATTTTGGGTGAGAAACAATGATCTACGATCCATGTTGCTCCCCGTTTTCTCAAAAAACATCGTTTAGGGCCTCAAAATGGCCCCGGAAGTTAAAAACTACTAAAAATAGTAAATTACCAAAATTGCCAGAAAACTGTTTTGAGCTAGTTGGAGAAGGTGGGTGGCCACTAATATCCACCTGGATCATGGGCCCACAATGACACCTCATTTTCACTGACACTATTGGTGATCTGGCGAGAGTGTTGTGAGGTGTTTTGGAAGATTACAGGAGCTTGGGGATACCGATCAGGCGGGTGAAATACCTCTTGGGAGAGGAAAATTGCTCGATGATGGAGCATATTCCAAGGGCAATCAAGGGTAGTCAGTTCCTTCAAGATATCTTTGTCACAATGGAAAATGAGAGAATATAGTGGATCCTGGTAGGTGACAGGGGGAACCATCAATGGGTAGGTGTTATTGTCCTCAAGTGGTGAGGATGTAGATGGGATATCGTGTACAGGGTGCAAGGGACCGCTAGACATAAACCAAATGTCCAGACACTATGGGGGGTAAACTGTGGTAAGGGGTAATATTTCCTATGGGAAATGAACCAGAGAATTGGGAGGATTTGGTGGAATATCCTCAGACAGTCTATCCATGAACCATGGAGGTGTGGGAAGTGACTCGGGTTCAGGGGAGGTGATGTGAACAATATCTGGAGAAGGGATAGGGGGAGTCACTTGCATCACATGAGGTGAGGTGGTCGAATGATTTTGAATAAGGGTTACTTGACGACGCCTATATTCAATGATCAAAGGACACTGGTATGTGAAATGAACAAGTGAGTCACAAAGAGATTAAGGGAATCTCTTTTATTTGGGGATGGAGGTAGAGACATAATGGATTTCGGTGACGTGGGTACCCGAGAGTGGTGGTGGAGAGGGATATTGCTGAAAGGTTTTGCGTACTATCGTTAGTGTCTAGAGAAATTGAGGTAGAGCTGGGAAATGATGAGTGTAGTAGCCATACTCTGAACAGATGGCGCAAAAAAAGTTGGTTTGCAGCCCTTTACTTCCTGTAGTAGGGGACATTGTGGTAGTACTAGGTGTGCTTGGTGAAGCGGTGAGAAATGGGGTTGCTCAAGGGAGTTGAATTAGATTGTGTAGTTCAGGAATGGAAGGACATCTATTAGTGGGGTGTCCCTCTCTTTCGCAGAGTGCGCAAGGAGGTTGAACTCAAGGAGGAAGTGGAGCGGTGGGATATTTATCTGTTCATCTACCCCCAGCCGTAGTGGTGGTGCTGGTAATTGGGGGTGAGGGTGGCATGTCCAGAGTTAGTACTAGAATCTGCATCAAGATTCCCTCTGACTGAGGAGGGAGGGATGATTTAGGAACCATCACGGGAGGGTGTAGATACTATATAGGGATGGTGAGCACCATGTTGGGAAGGGTAAGCATCGCGGCTACCTGAAATGCTTGTACTCCTAGTGGGGGGTAGAAGAAGGGGATTTGAGTGATGGCTTGGGAAATTGTCTCCCAAACCGATATTTTTCCCTAGGGGAGGGGGAAATCGGGGATAAGTGGTGTAGTAGAGTTCTCAAGTAATCCCTGAGGTATAATTTCTTCAACTAGTGGGACGTCGAGGTGGGGAGAGGCCTAAGTGGGAGGAATGGTATCTCCAGTGTCAGTTCCAATAGAAGATACGACACACACTTGTGTTGAAGGGTGAATGAGAGGTGGTGCTCCATGGTATGTCCCCGGCACGGATGGGAGCTTGAAAATTATGGAGCCCATATCAATGAGTGAATAAGCCTTGGAACTAGTGTGGATAAGAGGCAGGATGTTATCGATGTTGGCAGAGCGATTAGGCTCGTAATGTGAAATTTGGTCGATAGTGATGATTTTTCCATTGTGGGGGAACATCATCGTTCGAAACACAGAAGAGGCCATTGCCTTCATAGCATACATGTAGCTACATCCAAACAAGATATTGTAATCGAGCGGGGCATCGAAAACCTCAATGTCGATGAGGATGGTTTTTCCCTCGAATTCGACGAGGACATTTTGAAATAGCCCTTTAGGGGAGGATGGTCGGCCATCATAAGCTCTTAAAGTGATAGCAGATGGTACTAAATCAGGGGCGCCAAGTTTTTTCCATATATTTTTGGACATGATGCATGTGGATGCACCTTCATCAATGATACACCGATTAACCGTGATGTTATGAATCTTGACTAGTATCTGGAAAGATACCAAAGTGGGGAGACGAGGTTCCCCACTATCTAGATCAAATGTGATGAGTCTAGTATCAGCTGGGTCGACTACCCCCAAGGAGGAAAGTAAGGATTTTTGTTGATTTGGACAGGTTTGGAGGACCTCCAATACATACATGGTTGTAGGAGATTGCGCCAAGTCATCAACCAGACTGTAATTGTGTGTTGCCCTAGCCTGAGAGTTGTTGACATTCCGTCATAACGGAATGCAAGGGATACAAATGGGGGGTTCAGTGTTAGGGAGTGGAATCATCAAGGGTTGTTTGGATGTAGCTAGAGTTGCTTCCGAAGTGGTGGGAGTAGATTCAAGGGGCGTGTTGTATTGACGACCGCGCGTTTGTAGAAGAATTTATTCTTCGCTAGTTAGGAGGATATTGTGATCCACTGGATTTTCAAGGTTTTGATACTGCCCCATTTGTGGTGGGGAATGATGTACGTCATGTTGGGTATTCAATACACCTTGGTGTGGAATAGGGTTTTGCAACACGGCCGAGGGTGGTTGTTGCAAATACTGTTGTGGGGCTTGTTGAGGGGCAGGCGGCGTTGGAGTACATGGCACGTTCATGGATTTTTTCATCCATTTGAAGTCGGAAATTTGGGGGCAATGGTGAGTGTAATGTCCATGCTCACCGCAAAGAGCGCAAGGGAAGTTTTTCCGACGGTTTTTGTTGTTGTTCCTCCCTTGGATTTTGTTGTTATTGTCCCCTTGGGGGTTCTAGTTACCCTGATTCTGGTTGCCCCCAGCAGGTTGGTTTTGTTGGGGGGTTATTTCCCCCTAGTCCTAGGTTATTGTTGTTTTAGTTTTTCCTTTATTTTTTGCATTATTCGACTGATGGGCCAGATTTTTCGTATTCAACTGTTCAAAAGTATGAAATTATTGAATGGGAGAGGGATGAACAAATTTAACATTGACTTGTGGTTGTCCCTGTGGAGGATAAATTGGTTGGGGAGGACCAGGAAATGGAAAATACAGATTATTTTGTGGCAATGATCAGTAGGGCGCATAGGAAGGTGATGCGCTTTCACTAGTGCCCAGGTTATATGATAAGGTAGAGGGGGGACCTGAACTTGGTTGAGAAGTCGGGTGCATGATGGGTGCCGCCAAAGGCCCACTCATGGGTGGAGGGGGAGAAATAAGATATGGTTTTTGGTAAATGGGAGGAGGGTAATAAGACAACCCTCCATATATCAATGGATATTGGGGTGTACCGTACATAGGTGGTGGTTGGATGTATGGATTGTGGTGTGTTGTGGTACCAACCAATCCATCCGCCGCGTGAGACATATCAAGTTTATCCTGGCCAAATGGTACGGGTCTCAGTGTGTCATGTATGATTGTGTATAGGTAATCTGACTGAGCATAAATGAGGTCATATTGTTGAGCCTTGTTGATGGCTTCCTCTTCGGTTTGGGGGAAGGTGGATGCCACATCTTTGGAAAGTATAGAGACAAGTGATTTAAGAAACCAATCGAGACATTGTTCTTTGGTGGTTTCTACTTTACATAGACTATGTCGCCGACGCCATTCATGAATGTGGTCGGAAATATGTGTAGATGAGGTTTGTTTGCACTTAGAGAGCAGTTATAGACCAGTGTCGTGACGAACGGGTAGTTGGAATAAGGCCAAGGATTCAAAATTCACATGGGACCTTGATTTTTCTTCCACATACCATTTGGTTGATGGACCAGTGAGTGTGTGCTGAAATGACCACATACCACCGAAGTGACCACCAGCCTCACCTACATGAAGTTCAGATAGTACTTTTTCTGATTCTTCATTTTCTAAACAACGCATAAGAACACCGTCAAAATTCTTTCAAAATAATGCATCATTTATTAAATGGAAAGATGCATATTTTAACCTAAGTGCTCTTCTATTTTTAGGATCAAGGAAGCAAGGAGCGGATCCATGTGTCAAATAAAATTTAATATTTTCATACCAAGAATTGGCAGTAACTTGTGCACAGCTGATTTGATTTTCATTGTGTTGATTTACAGTTAAGGTGTTAATTTGACTTTCATGTTCTTTAACTGAATCATCCACTAGTTTACATAGGCCTTGACCTCTAAGAATCTGAGCAGGGGTTATTTCAAGATCATATTCCTATAAAGACGTCATCCAATTTTCTCTTTTCTCACCCAATTCTTTTTGTACTAACAGGTTTCTTACAGCTGGGTAGGGAACAATAACCTTGGTTCTGGATTTCAGCAGATATCACCGAAAGTGTTTCACTGCTTTAAAAATAGCATATGCTTGTTGATCTATTGTTGGGTAATTAAGCTCTGCTCCTTTTACAGCTGAGCTCATGAAGGAAATGGGTATCTCATTACTTTCATCATTTTTTTGTGTTAATACAGCAGCATAAGATCGGTCAGATGCAAAAGTGTAAAGAGTGAAATCCTCAGAAAAATCGGGACTCATCAAGGAAGGAGCTTCTACTATTACTTTTCTAATGGAGTCAAAAGATTGACTTTCTTGTGGTCCCCAACGGTACTAAACATCCTTTTTGATTAAATTATGTAATGGTCTTACCATTTCTGAAAAACTTGGGACAAATATTCTGACGAAATTAATCTTTCCTAAAAATGATTGCATGGCGTTTTTGGAAGAGAGG
>SNQJ01S0003620.1:184811-251571 GCA_010110895.2 Picea sitchensis
AGAAATATATTGGGTTCTTTCAGGGTTGATAATCATTCTGTATTTGGACACTATAAACCCAAGAAGTTTTCCTTGTTCTACTGCAAAGACCGATTTCTTAGGTTTTAGAGATATGTCATACTTGTAGCATCGTTCTAGGACATCCCTGAGGTGAGACAAGTGATCTTTCTAGTTTTTAGAGAAGATGATGATGTCATCAAGATAGACCACGACTGATTGGTTTATGAGGCCACGGAAAGCAATGTACATTTCTCTCTGAAAAGTGGTGTCGACGTTAATTAATCCAAAATGCATTTTCTTGTAGGCATAAGTGTCCCATGGGGTGCGAAAGGTGGTTTTAAGCTGATCTGAGGGAGACAGGAGGACCTGATTGTATCCTGAAAATCCATCTAGCAAAGACAGTCTTTCGGAACCAGACACCTGTTATAAAATTTGTTCCATTGGAGGAACAGGGTAGTTATCTTTATCAGATGCTCGATTTAGGTTACGAAAATCAACACAGAGTCAAATTTCACCACTCTTCTTCCTTACATGGACTAGGTTAGACACCCATTGAGTGTGTCTTACCAGGGAAAATTATCTTTGCACTTAGTAATTTATTTAGTTATTTTTTAACGGTAGGTTCTAATTTAGGGTGCATCTTTCTTAATTTCTGTTGAAAAGGTTGTGTCTGGGGTTTCATGGGGATGACATGTTGTATGATATTAGGATCAAATGTTTTCAAATCATCATATGTCCAGGCAAAAACGTCTTTGAATTCTTTAAACAATTTTATAAAAGAAGATCGTTCTTGCTCGGAGCATCCTGTTCCCAAATTAATATTTTGAGGATTTTCCTTTGTCCCTAAATTAACCGTCTCATAAAATAAAGAAGAACTGTTTGTTTTACAATTCATTGCCCCTCTAAATTTATCATGCAAGTCATAAAACTTCTCTAGTCTTACAAAAGATCTGGGAATAGAGTTTACCAGATTAGATGTTGATTCAGGAGATCTAGGATCTGATATTACCGTGAAATTTCGGAGGTTTTCCTCGTGGGTGTCTTCATCGATGACTGCACCTTGGAAGGTGTCTTCCATATGCAAGAAGTTGATGATCTGTTGGTCATCGTCGAACACTCTCCAATTGGTGATGTTATCCTGGATCGACGGCCTGAACAACAATTCAATCAAAAACGCATTAGGAGAAAGACCTTCTGCAAGCAATAATTTACAAGCGACATTAGCCAATAAATCATCCTCTGAATTACTTAGTCTATGAATGGAATTTATCTTAAATGCTGAAATTTTTTGCATTAAACTCCATACCTCAGTTTGGTAGCTTTTCAGATGTGATGATAAGCAATGTATGGAGTTTCTTACCTTCCTAACCACGATTTATGAATCACCAAATACCATTAAATTCTACATGTCCATATCCAAAGCTTTCCTAAGCCCTTTTAGAAGTGCTTCGTATTCAGTGGTGTTATTAGTGCACTCAAACTCTAACCTGCAAATGATAAAAGTCTTATTACCTCCAGGGTCAATGAGTACACATCCTGCACTGGCTCCTTCTTTGGATTTGGATCCGTCAAAGTACAATGACCAGATTTGAGCTTTGTTAGCAATGTTTAACACACTTGGCAAAGTCGATGTGTGAGTATAGGTCATAACTTCTGATTGCTGCCCAGGATCAGTGATAGGTGAAATTTCGGTCATGAAGTTACCAAAGAAGGTGTTCATTCCCTGCATTTCAAATGAGTTCACAGATGTAATCAAAGGTTCATTAGGATCATTTAAATCTGTTACAGTATGCTTCATGTAGCGTTCTTTGTTTATCTTGATTATGTTTGGCTGTCCATTTTTAGGCAGCCACAAATGAAACCAATCTGTGGAAAAGTACCCATGTAGTTGTTCGGACCAGTCTCTGCTTAAAAACAAACCATAAACTTCAGGGATATCCACAACAATAATCTCAATTATCTTATGAACCTTAGGATTAGATGATAATCTAACCAGAACATCCTTAAGTTCACCGATTACCTTAACATTTGTTCGGTCTAGTTGAATGATTTTGAGATCAGAAGGTTTAACTTTTGCCTTGATTTTTTGACAAATAGATAATGGCATGACATTTGATGATGCACCGGAATGGACCATACAATTATGTACATTCCTATTAAAAATTTCAAAGGTTAACAAAAAAGGCGGGACATTTTTTCGAGTGTTAACAACAGAATTATGTTGACTTTTAGTTGTTGTCCTTAAAACAGTTTTATCTACATTTGCTACAGTTTTTCCAGCTAGATTTCCTTTACCTGGAGGTTGAGATGTTGTTTTAGTTGGGATTTTCCTAGCTGTATTTGAATCATTTTCTGTTGATTTATTGCTGCCAGGATTGTTGTTTTTACTGTTTTCAGCGATACTTTGAAGCATTTTCTGCAAAATTAAGGGAAATTTTAATAGCTCAAAAACAGAAATATTAGCCCTTAGTTTTTTCAGATCTTCAATTAAATCGTATTCTAAAACATAGGATGCTAAACCTTGTTTGATTTCAACTTTCTTTGACTGTTTTGGAAGCACATTATTACTCACTTCAGAAGAAGGTTTGTTTTGTGTTTTTCTTCTCGTGTTGTAGGAGTGAACAGTTTCAAAATTTGCTGGCAAGATACTGTCCGAGAAGTGACCGAAAATGTTAGGACATGATTCCTCCTCTTCCGGTACTTCTTCCTCAACTACGTCTTCAGAATTTTCAGGAGGGGAAAAAGCCAAATTATCATGTGCTTCTAAAATGGTTTGCAAAGAGTACTGCAAGCTTTCGAAATTTAGACCTTCAATGGTCAGGTTTGGTTGGTTGGGGGGAAAAGGTTTTCTGAAAGGAGGTTTAAAACTTCCTTTGGTTGAGGATGCTTCCTCGGCTAATATCTTCAATTCCACGACCTGATTGGACATCTTTTGGAAATCTTTCTGCAAGCTTTCTAAGTCTAAAGTTTCAGGTTGATTTTTTATTTGAGGAGGCCTAGTGAGGATCTCTATTTTCTTTTTAGACGATGAAATTGTTTCAGCTTCACTATTGAGATTGTCTTTTAAGATTAATATATCCTTTTCAATTTGGCTTGCTTCCTCAAAGGCTCCTAACAAAGTGTTCTTTTTAGACCTTTTGACCCATATGGCGATATTATTGTGCAAGGATTTAGCGTAATATGCGACAATTAAAATTTCTGCAGGGATTTTATTCTTTAAGGTAAGAAATATCTGGTTAAAATCTTTTACTTTTTCCTTAGGATTCATTTTTAGACTGGAGATATCCATAACCAAGACTTCAGGAGATTTATCATCTCCAAACTTCTCTAAGAAACAGGTTTCAAATTTGTCCCAAGAGACAATGTTTTGGGGTTGTTGGGAAAAATACCATGTGGAGGCATTGCCCTCAAATGTATAAGGAAAGAGTATGCATAATACATCTTCATGCTCTACATTTCGAAGTCTAATGGCCAACATAAACTTTTTTATGTGATCCTCAGCATATTGTTTAGAATCTGGATCAAATTTAGGTAACCATTTCTCCGGGTGTTTTGGTATTGGGTGTTGAGGTCCGAGTACAACCACAGTATCTTGATCGAGCCAAGGTCTGGCGGGATTGTTTTGGTTTTCCATGGGTGTTGGTGGTGTCAAAGGCTAATATGATTCAGACGAGGATCTGCCTTCATCAGACAATTCTCCTCCTGAAGAGGATGGAGATGAACCAGGTGGGGAAGGTGGAATACCAGATCCCCCGTCTCCAAGAATAGGTGTTTCGGTAGGATTAGTAGTATGTTCACCTAACGGGTTTTGGAGAAGACCAGTGCCTTCAAGTTGTTCTCGAATATCTGAGAAGTCAAGGGGTTGATTAAGTGGCCTACCAGGTTGTCTGATACGGGCTAGGGAACTGTGTGTTCTTATGAGTGACTGACGAACAATTTCTTGGACGTCGACCCCTTGAGGAACGAGTGTCACTAGTTCAACGAGAATATCGGGGTTATCGTTTGAGGTAGTTGTTGTTTCAAGTGTAACGTTATTGTTTGAGCGACTACGCATTACAAAAGGCGAGTGAGTGTGTGGTGGGGGAGTCTTGTGACCTCCATGTGCCATCAATTGAATTCAAGCCCTCCTTCTAGCGCCATTTGTTGACGGGAAAATTTGACATGCCGCAACTGGAAGAATATATCCGAACCGGGGTTGTATAATTAACCCAAGTCATTTGGTGTAATCTATTATGATGGGTTTAATGGCTCTGTTAGCCGACTAAAGTCCTAAAACAAAGAAAAGAAATAAACTACTTAATGCTAAAACTATAATGATATATATACTTTAATCTAATTATTTACAAATGTATTAAACAGGAAGGTAAATATGAACATGTCATTTATGAACAAAATAATTACAGGTTGCAAATTTTATTGAAAGCCTTGCAAAATCAATGTTTTGTAATCGTTCTCAAAAGTAGATAAAAAAGAACATATTTTTGTATTTTTTGTTTCGTAATCACATATCTAAGAATCATACATAAAACATGATTTGAAACAAAGATAAAGTGATGGTCAAAGCCGATCAAAACAAACTTTCTTGTTTCACTAATAAATAAAACAACAAAAATTTAGAAGAAAATAAAGCTAACCTATTACGAGTTTCTTAATGTGTCTATGCCTCTGTACGATCCAAAACCCCAACTGTCTCGCCTGTGAAAGAAACCTGCAGCAGGCTCGTACTAATGTCTCCTGAATAAATTCAAGGTGTCTTACTGACAGCTAGGATATAAGAACAGAATAGTAAACACGAATGGTCTAGTGATCTTATAATTATGAATGATTACAATAAGCAAAATCTTTATGTAAAGCATTCATTTTATCCATCAATTAAAAACCAGGCATAAATCATGATATTAAAATTGATATAACAATCACAGTCATAACCTATGGAACAACAAGTTATAGACAAGATTTTAAAGCATTCAATAAAATGGGATATCGTATGCTAAAGAGACAAAATTTGCATGACATATCAATATCTCATAATAAAAGGGGAAAACATGTATGGAACAATTGTCACATCAGTCTAAAGCCAAAATGTTAACTAGTTGTCCATATAGTTCTGAGAGCCACATGCCTATAATCTGTTCCATCCAAGGATGTTTGTTACTTACAAAATGGACAGTATTTAAAGTGACTTGAGATCACATTCTCCTATCTCACAGGATAGGATAGGCTCTCATAAAATCAAAAATATTACAAAAATAGTGGGTTTAAAAACCACTTATAACATGGTTGATTTTTATCCAAGATAGATCAAAGTTCTCTACAAGACAAACAAAAAAAGAGACTACTAATCATTCAGATGCATAATCGACTGTATTTCTTCCATATGATCAGAAATAGAATTTTATATTTCCTGAAAAGACAAAACAAATTTAATAAATTAGTAAATTACTCAACCAATTTCTAATTTTTATTTACAAAGAGACTCGGCTACAGAATCGAAGATTCTACAACCAGTCTTAGTTTAGCAAACAAAATCAAATTCCAAATCGATTTATTTCAAAATAGATAACAAGCATAAAATAAGAGGAAAATTTGTTTTACCATTTCAAAAATTGACTAAAGATGGGTCGGGTAGTTCAGAATTTACTATCGCCTTGACACTTGTTGCATTTTTTATTACTATATTTCCTGCTCTCTTGATGCGTTTAGATTTCCTCTCTGTGTGCACCTTGAGGTCGAGATTTTCTTGTCTTAACAAATCATTTTGAGCAGTAAGAGGTTTAATTCGGGCCTGAAGGACAGGGATGTCGGTGTAATACCGCTCGATCCAATGGAAGCAAACATCGCATTGTACAGGAGAGAGGACAGGTCGATGGAGTGCATGGTCAAACATGGGTGTGTCTACCTTACCTATTATCTTCTTCTGATCAGGCCTAATACCAGAGAACCCCTCCTTACGTTTGAGGCACGATGGCAAATTTGTCACAAAATCATAAGGTTCAGTAGGAGCAATGCCTTTATTCCTGTAACCCTGCAAATCTAGGTCTTCTAGAAAAAGAAACTCTTCGATCTCAGGATCCGAACACTCGTCAATCTCGATCGGACCGATCGAGCTCAAACGAGTGTCGGATCGGTTCCTAGTATTCCTCGAAATTTGGTGAGCTGGCCTTTTGTTTTTGAACCCTAAATCTGTGCAGTTCTTTTTTGTTGCTTTACAAGGTTTCTCGACATCTGATTTCACAATAACGTTAGGGATAGCATCAATATTAGGCATAAGAGGGTCAATTACCCCCAATTCAACAGTCTCTTGCTCAAGAAATTATGCAGATGAAGGCTTACTTGCATTGCTACATCTAGAGGGTTTCTGTTAAGAGAGTCGGGTCCATTGATTGAAATACCAAGTTGATTTTCAATCAGTGGCTCATCTAAGTTAGGGTTTACTATAGGAACAATCTGAGCAAAACCATTCCTTATTAAAAAATTATCCCAAGAGTCGTCCACAATCGACAAGTGATGAATCAATAGAATCTTAATCAATCTGTGATGGAACATACTTGAATCAACACTTTGTCTCTTATATCTTTTAGACATTTTATAGAGACTTCTCAGCAAATAAAACGACATGTCTAATTCAAAACCAATGAAATGCATGAGTAAGAGGATGTGGTAGAGGAATACCAATCTGTATCGCCCTTCACAGGTCACGAATTGTTTAAGAATCAACAACAAGCCATGCCACCTAGGTTTAACCAGGGAGATGGAAATACCTTTTTCACAACAGTTGATTTTTTGGGACGTCATAAACAGGCTCCAAGGTACTCCTTCAATTCAGGCATTTTTGAACCATTTCTCACATGTCAATGGAAGTCGTATTGCTTCACTTACGAACCCCTCAGTTAACTCTAACTGTGTGTCCCCAATTTTTTCTATGCAACCATCGAAGGTCTACGCGAAATCCTGCGCCACCTGAAGGTTATAGCCTTCAAATCTTCTAAGGAAAACATCCCATCCTTGGATTTTTAAGTCCTCAATCGCATCATCATGAGAGAGTAAATCCTGGCACCCATTCGGCTCCAAGAGAACGACATGAGCCATGACAAATGCAACCAAAATGTAACAGGGATAAGTCAGGATAGTTTTAGGTTTGAATGGTAGGAGCAACAGGAACATATCTGAATGCATAATGGAGAAACGACCATAACAAAACCTATGTGTTATCATAGCACATATAGTGGGAGTAAACACCAAGGGTTTGATCGTAAATTCTTTACCACTCCCTTTAATGAGATCCAGACATACGGAGTCGAAACCCTATGCCTGTAATGAATGGCTCGTTAATATGTTTTTCCAGCAAGGAGAGGTAAGGACACGAGTACAGCAGGTGTGCATTGATTGTTATGACTATTAACACGACTATTGAATTTGCAAGGGGTTTATCAAATATATAAAAAAAACCTCTTCATAAATTGAATACAAACCATCGAACCATACAAACGCAATAATAAATAATTAATGAACATATTTTCTAATCTAGTAATCATCTCAAAAAAAAAATTCACAAGATTGAGGTGAAGGCAGCTACAGAAAACGCAATTTCTTGTTTAAATATCAAAATCATGTGGGGTTGCCAACAGTTACCTATCTTACTATATTTCATTGGTACAACCTTGCGGAATTTTAAAAGCCCTAAATAACTAGCATGTCGACATATGGGTCCTTACTAATCCTTTAAACTCCCTAATGTTATTTACACTAAGAAAGATTTGAAAAACTATCCTAGATTGCAAACAATGGGGCATGTATGGGCCCGTTACTTTTCTCTTTAAACTCTCCTAGTGATGTAAACTAAGAAAGTAATTTCAAAAACTATCCTAATTTTGCAGCATGTGGGCATGTATGGGCCCTTACAAATTCAATATGGTTTCAAAAAGAAACCAAGAGGATCCCTAGGGGGGCTTTGTCCTCTCCTAAATATTTTGTTAAGGGAGATGAAATGTCCCCTTAACCACCTTTCTGATTCTCAAGATCTCTCTATGGTGTGAGAGAATAGCATACTCAATGATTAAAGTTGATTTATGGTCCCAATGCAAGTGTTTTAATATGTGATAGCAAAGAATCTCAACTTAACTTTTACAATCAAAACAAGCCATCCATGTGGCAACCAAAGCAAAAGAGGAGAAATGTGATTCTTTGTACCCCCTAAGTGCCTATGTTTGACTAACCTTTCATGTGGGAAAGGAATCTAAGTGGAGTGCATTTACAAATTGCATAAAAGTAATATTTTGAAGGCTAGGGGCCTTAAAATCATCACAAAAACTCTTACAATTTTGAAACTCTGGACAGGTGCGCGAATTACAGTTCAGACAGAGGCGCAATGGACGCACAGTGCGCAGAATGCACGGAGAACATAAGAAATTTTGGAGCACAATGCGCAAAATGCACAGAGAACAGAAGTATTTTGGGCGCACAATGCTCTGAATGCGCGTCTGTGGGCTGAAATACCCGCGCACGTTCTGATACGCGTCGGGGGGGATTTTAAGTGGAATTCTCTTTCTTTGGCTCCAAACTTGGCTCTTGGCAGGTAAGGCTAGGTCAGTTTTGGTACTTGCAATGTAAATGGGTCAAAAAGAAGTGCTCAAAAAGCCCAAATAGGGAGGAAATTTATACATTGTCCCCAGTATGGTCATCAATCTGTTATGTATGTTTCGTCACTTGGGTGAGCAAAACAAGGGCACTTACAAGTCTAGTTAGGCCTGCTATACAAGACAGAGGTTAGTGCATGAGTTAAATAATCCAAGCACATGAAATAAACAAGCAAATAAACTAAAGACAACTAAGGAAATAAAACTATAATGCATAAGAAACTTTGAACCAAAATCAATCAACCAAATGACCAAGATTATGCCACAAATGGATAACTATATTAGTTGGAAAAACACCATAGAGAAAGGAGGACTTATGGATCCCCTCTTCCTCCTTGGGAGGGATCTTGAGTTCCCTATAGGAGAGCTCTTCTTACAATGATAAACAAGAAAGAAAATGGTAAAGAAATCCAAGCCTATTCTCTCAAGAGGTGAGTGTAACGGCCTATTGGAATGTTGTTAGAATGCTCCAAGGAGAAAAGAGGATTCTCAAGGGAGGATTGAAGCAGCATAACAATACTATAGAAATCTTAAATTCTCAGTGCACCCATGGCCTCCATTTATAGCATGTCTTCAAGGAATTATTCAACTGGTTATTGGTGTGAACAAGGGGCCCTTTAGGGCACCCTTTGGTCCTTGACCATCCCCCCATTCGGATTCAACTCTGATCTTAGTGTCAAATCAAGTTGGGATCTGGTCCATAAGTGGTTGAGGGGTCGAAAAGAACCATAAATGCGTTGTTCACAAGAGTGCGTGGATTTTCTCATACACAGTCGTGCATATGGCGCATTGTGTGCTCTTCCTTTAGTGATTTAGCGCATGTCAATTTTTTTCCAGTTGTATAGTTTTTGCCTCTTGGAAATGCATTTTTGGTGTTGTAGGTGAACTAATAGGTGTTTGGAACTGTTGTATTTTTGTAACCATTTGCATGCAATTTAGCAGATGAAATTTCAGTGATAACACCTTATCTTTAAGTACAGACCCCATATCCCAATGGAAAATTAAGCATTCTTTCAGCCAATTATTTCAAACAAACAAAACTCAAACTGTCATAACTAGCTTAACATTTTAAAACTCAAACAAATCTAAATCTTATATAGAGATCCCTCTCTAAAGTTGGCATGGCTAGATCCCAGGTTCCAAAGTGGTTTGGTAGTTACCTCTGTCTTTTCTTTTACAACCTATGGAAATCATAGAGTGATAACACAGGGGATGCAAGAAGATGAATATGTATAGATACAACGGTTTCTAGTCTCCCTATAATTTTATGCACACGATTGGATCAAATATTGTTGCAAACCAAAAGCCATATCTTCTCTTATAGATCTCATTAGAAAATTTCTTGAGTATGGGAACCCACAATATCATACATATGAGGACACTCTTCAAGAACTCAGAACAACCTCTCATAGTGTACTAAACTTCGGCAATGGATCATGGTCCATTATCTCATGAGAAGAGGGGATGAAATCCCATAGGTTGATTCCATCTACTATTGAAAGAATAAGAAAATGATGTTAAAGAAAGAAAGGAATGATAACAAAGGACTCTTAAAAACTAGTCCAAACTTGAGCTAGTCCCTTTCTGTGCTCACCCTAGTCCTAAGTAATGATGCTATAGCTTGAAACCTTATAAAAGGGGACTTGCAAATATGATAAAAGGACAAAGAAAAAGGGATATAAAGGGGTTTGGAAAAAATGGCACTTAGAAAGTGGTAACTCGAGAGAAAGCACACCCTCCACAAAGGCGCTCATAGAAATAAATTAAATGACACCATAATCCATGAAGTAAGACCTAAAACCATATCAATTTCAACATACTCTTGAAGGGTTTCTTTATTTCTTGGCTCCCTCAGGGACTATCCATCTACCTGGGATATTTTATTTCATGTCTAGGTTGACACACCTAATAGGGTTAGATGAAGGCCCTCCCATACTTAAACTTGTTAACTCACATGGGGTCTTGGGCTAGTGTGATGCTTGAAGGGGATATTGAGGTGAATTGTTTGCATGGATTATATCTTAAGTTACAACTTACTTTGCCTGCTTTAAGGACTAATGTTTCTTGTGAACCTTGGATAACCTTGTATTATACTTTGTTTTGTCCTGGATGGCCCTAACATGGTTCTTTGAGGGATGTCTTGAGCTTGTACCCAGGACGTTGTGCCTTTTGATATAGAAAATTGCGCTCATTTTACCATTGACGATACCCTTGTCACCCAACCATAGGCCGAAGCCACCCTCCGAGCACCTTGACCTTAACAGAGAAGAGAATCCTGGTAGCAATCCAATAGCCAAGAGAGGCTAATGCACCAAGCAAGAATAGAAACCAAGCTAATCAGATAATCCCACCCAAAGGCTAGCGCACACCTTGCCAGAAACTTGCACACAAGCTGCAACTGCACCTACGCAGATCCAGTTCTCTCTGCAACTGCTGAGATGAGAATAATGAGAACTGGCACCCTGTATTTATAGTAGTCTGGGCAGTTTTACTGGGGACGACTTCTCCTTCTGGGTACTAATAAATTCATTTTAAATATATTTCTGCAGTCGACAACTTGTCTAGGGTTTCCTTCATTTCTTTGCTTCCTTCCGGAATATTCTAATCTCGTCATAGGTCACAATAGAGGTTCATACCTCCCGAAGCTACCATAATATTAACACCTTTATGGCAAGACCTTGGCAGTGTGATGAGAGTAGTGGGTCATCCAATGACTCATCACCCTCAGACATGATCTCTTACATCCTTTGAACCTTGGACGATGGACAGATGGGTTTGGTACGAGTAGATTCAGTCATGATGTCACACGTATGGGCAGAGTACCCTAGAGATTATTTTTCAAAAGGATGAGGGACATTACAGCAACAAACAACTAGATACCTTGCAGAGACGATATGCAACTGCCCCAAGCTTGGACGCAACACCTGGATCCTATACATTGGCCCTATTTTGGTGATAACTGCATCTTCTACGGCTTGATGCAGTTGAGGTTTGGTGGATACTTGGGGTGTTGATGATGGATGGCATGGCTTCGGGTGAGGAGAGACATCAGTTTCTCCCACCTCACTATGGATTGGTGCCAAATGGCCTTTGGAGGCCTCCTCCTTTCCCAAGAGGGCTTGACATCTCACACATGTGACCTATTATGATTTATTTTTTCATTTTAGCATTTGTAAAAGGGTTAAATGAGGTGTCGACCTCACTTGAATCATTGTTATGTTATGTTATGTGGAAAAAGTGCTAGCCTTGGCTCATATATAAATGCTAGTGCTCATTTTCATTTAGATAATCATTTCTCACCATTTGTGGGGTAACACTTCTAGTGATTCTCAATTTCATCCATTTGTGAGCTTCATCGTTGAGGATAAGTTTTGTCTTGCAGGGGTCGAACTTGCTTTGAAGAGGCCGAGTTCTTTAAGTGTTGGGTCATTTTCTTTCATTTGGGTCGAGTTTCCCTTAGTGGGATAAGTTCTTAGTTGTGGGAGGCTGAGTTTTCCAGGAGAAATCATCGGTTCTTGATGTTGGATCATTTCATGTGAGATGAGCACATTTTTATGGCCTGGAGGCCGATTTTCTCATCTTCAAAATCTGAGTTTGACAACAGACTTGAGTTCTCTTGCAAACAAGTGTTCTCTTTGAGGGAGAGACCATATTTCTCTTTTGGTACTGAGTTATTCCTATCAGGTTGAGTTATGGAAATAGAGGGAAATTTATCTCTGTGGGACAAAAATATTTGGAGCAACATCAGTGCCATTGGAGGGAAATCTCTTATCATTACTATTCTTCCAGCAAATAAGGGACTATCAGCTAAAATGTATCAAGCAAATCTGTGAGTTATTACTAGTGTTGTTTCTCAGTTATACGTTGGTAATAAATATATATATATATGTGTTGTGTTTTCTCAATTATATTAGTTGTAAGTTGTGGGTCTTTATATGCTTGATGTTGTATATATTTGTTGTATTAAAAGGAATTGTGGCACACTTAAATCATATGTACTCCACCTATAACACTTCAAAAACCCTATTAAAATATAACAACAGTAAATTGGGAGTTTTAGCAGTGAGAAGACACCTACAACCTAAGTGTTTGATGGAAGTAAACACTTAGAAACACTTATATATTTCTACAGTAGTGAGGTAAATTGTAATAGCAGTACCTAGGATCATTTTAGTTGTATCAGAGCTTGTGATCCTCCTAACATGTGAGGTTATAAAAGCTTGGATATGGAAAACAATCAAAACAATGTAGGGAACAATAGAGCTCATGGTTCGAAGGGGTAGCGAACATGGAATCAAAGACATCGAGAGAAAGATGGGGAGTTTACAGATTATTTGAGGGATTATATGACACTTAGTGAGGCATTTCATGCAGCCATGTTATTAAAGGATTTTTGCACCATCAAACATCCTGAGTGGTATGAACCCCAAGTATCAGTGTACAAGAAGGTGAAGGTGCCAAGGAAAAAGGTACTAGCTTCTGAAGATTCTGATGCTTTTAAAAATGAGGAAAATGTTGACTGTTCATATGTTTCTTCTCCTACAAATGAGCACATGGACACTCATGAGGCCTTAGAATCTAAGACCACAAAGGAGATTTGGGTAGACAAGGAAGAAGATAACACTAATACAATTTTATTCCAGCAGAGTGACAATGTGGTTTGGGATGAGGTGCCAATTAATGGCTCTGTGATTTGGGATGAAGAAGAAGCAAATGTTGTTGATGGTATGGGGGACACAAGTCTCTTTGATATTAACTTAGAGACCATCATTGATAATCCTTTTGGAGAGAAGAGTTTCCTTGATGAAGTGGTGCTTGATCCTGATGTTATCCCACCTTTTGGAGATTGCATGGTATCATCTAATGAGCCAATTGGTTTTGATGAGGGTAGTGTTCTTACAATGGAAAACAAAACAGAAAATCCATGGTGGGACAACCCATGCCACTATGATGAATATGATGAAAGGCCTTCATTAGTACATGACTTGAAGGACCGATTATTGGTCACAAAGGAGCAAATTGTACAAGTGTTGACAAGGGAAAACGGTGCTCATAAGTTCATTGAATATCTTATTTGGAAAACCCGGATGGAGGAGAGACAAAAAGGAGTTTCAAGTGGGGTCACTAGTACTCAATTGTAGCCAATCAAAGAAGCATTGGAAACGATGAATCAAATTACTTGTAGTGGTTCATGGATAGGGAAATTACTCTCAAGTTCGTTGAAGACAAGGAAAGGGAGGTTGAGGAGCTTTGTTACCAGTTTATTTTTTCACGCTCTTCATCACTTACAAAATAAACTCCATCATCTTTGGAAACTGTGACACATGACGGTGTAAGTGGCACTCATGATTTGAGAGACGATCCTCTTGTGACAATCCCGCATGGGGAGCATTTAAAGATGAAGGTGCTTGAGGAGAGGTATGACGTAGAGGGTTTTGACTATGCTCATGTTTTGCATTGTGGGGATCATGAGCATTTTTTTTGGATATCTCATTAAAGGCTCAAGGATTAAATACAGAGGATACATTTGAGCACATTCCTTGTGGACCAACCCGCAAGGAAGTAAATGCATCCATGGATTGGGTGGACATGTATATGAAAGAAATGGGTACGCCCTGGGATACAAGTTCATGTGACACTAATAGAGTGATGAATATAGTAGGACCTACATGATACATGATGGTATAGGACGATTCAATGATAGGAAACAATATGCAAGGGTATTCATTGTCACACGTTAGTGTACAATGGAGTTTTGAGGAATTTTCTCTAGGGAGACCTCTCGACAGAGTCCTCAACCATACCATTGAGTTGAGGTTACCCAATATCGATGAGTGGATGGGTGAGCCTTAGGGATAAACATATCCCTCGATGATCAATATTCGTTTGGGATATCATCATATGAGGTCCATGGAGCAAGATACTCACAGGTCTGCTTCCAGACTTCATTATAATTCCTTGGTCGTGTCTTTAGGGTTGACTAATGAACTAGTCCCTTTCCAGTCTTTCAGGAAGTGACAAGGAAATTTATTTTTGTTATTTGATGCCCTCATTATATAAAACATGACATGGGAGGTTCACCTAAGTCAATTGGATGAGACAAGTGGGATTGTGGCCATGACAAAGTTCTTTCATATGGAATTTGTGATCAGTGTGCAGGGTGCACATGGGGAGATCCAAAATCTATTGGATTGGTTCATAGAGGGGTCAACAACATTCATTGAGAGTAGTGAACTTCCAATTTCGTGGTGGGATCCTGACATTCATCCGAGTAACGGATTTCTTCAGATGGGGTTGATGACTGACAAAGTTGAGGCAACGATTAGTCCACGTCGTTGTGGGTATGTTGTGAGATGAGTTGTGGATTTTTTTTCTATATGGCGAGGTAATTTTTCTCTCATGATACCCAAGATTGAGTATAGTCATGGATTGGCAGGTTCTGACTTCACTGAGATGCCTCGGCTGAGTATGATTCATGATAGTGGGTACCATGGGAGGAGAGTGTCGTCTTAGAATGGTGGTCAGATGGTTATGATCAGAGGGGTGCAACGTCAACATGATGGTTCCTCTCGAAGATTAGCTTGGGACCTTGGTATTGCAGTGTTTAACAACTTGACATCCGATACAGATGATATGGTTAGTCTTCGCTTTCTGGATTTTACTCTTGGGATGCTTAGGATTTGTTGCTTTGAGGAGTGGTCTTCTGAGGAGTTTACCAGGTTTATGCAGCTTATGATTTCTTGGCTTATCAGGGGTAGTCAGGTGGATTATTTTATTAGCACCTTTCATATCAGTGCTATGAGTAGAGGGTGATTCACATCATACATGCTAGTTTGGGACCTTGTTGACTTTACCACTTGTAGGAAGGTCTGAGAGAGGTTCGCATGGAGGGAATTTGCGGTCGATGTGTTGGGAGATATGGGGGAGTGTGCAAATTGTCTGCAGAGCATGTTGAGGCACACTCATCCAACAAGGTTGATGCATTCTTTGCCAATTTTTGAGCAAGAGTGGGAGAGCATGTTGATAGATTGCATCACACATTTATCGAGGGTGCAGGGAGCAGATAGTATGTGTGTCGCGATTGAATAGTTATCAGAGTTCACGTACTTCCCAGTGATTTCTTAGGAGTATGGGGAAACATGGGTGGTAGATCTATCTCTTGGGGAGATGTTTAGAGTTCATGAGTAGCCCAGAGTCATTGACCATGATTGAGACAACACAATTCTCATAACATTTTGGTAGGAGTTGTACATATTAGTTGGCACATATTTGATCAATGTAGCATAGTTGGATTCAGTTGGTATGAGGCATAATGGACTCCTAGTTTGGATGTGGGTTCTAGGAACTCATATGATTGGTCTGTGTCATTTTTTGGATGCCTCGAGAGGAGATGTTGGGGAGCGTTCTATATGGATAGAATTTTTTTCTTTTTCAACACCCAGGATTGGGTATGACAATGGACTTGCAGACTTTGACTCCACTGAGGTACATTTGTATAATATGACCCTTGATAGTGGGAACAATTCTTCCAAGTATTACATCTTGTGGTTCTAGAAGTGGAGGATGTAATCTAGACATGAGGGTTAGAAAATTATGATCAAAGTGGCGCAACATCAACATGGTAGCTTCTTTCTCAGATTGGTTTGGGACCCATGAATCACTCTCAGTTTCAGTTTGGTTCAAATTGTTGATCATAGGGTTGTGATGGCATTGCTTGAGGACAAGCAAACTTTGGGAAGGGAGGACTATAATGTCCCCATTTTTGGATTCCCTTACTCTGCAGTTGTAATTTATTCTCTTTGTACATAAGCATCGAATGAGAAAGCGGTCGGTCGAACTCATGATACATAAGCATGACTATAAATGTGAACCCGTAAGTCCACCAACCTGCTCACCGTGTCACATCTATTTTATTCTACTATATTTTTATACGTGCATTTCATTTCCTTTGGTGCAATAGCTTAATATATATAGTTTTTAATTTCAAAAATTATTCACTAATGTAATTTATTTTATTTGCACACAAGCATGGAATGAGGATCAGTCGGACTCATGATACATAAGCATGACTATAAATGTGAACCCGTGAGTCTGCCAACCCGCGAGTCTGCCAAAACACTCACCATGTCACATCTATTTTATTCTACTATATTTTTATACATGCATTTCATTTCATTTGGTGCAATAACTTAATATATATAGTTAATGTAATTTATTCTATTAGTACACAAGCATGGAATGAGGAAGCGGTTGGTCGGACGCTTGATACATAAGCATAACTATAAATGTGAACCCGCGAGTCCACCAACCCACTCACTGTGTCACATCTATTTTATTCTACTATATTTTTTTACTTGCATTTCATTTCTTTTGGTGCAATAGCTTAATATATATAGTTTTATGTGTATTTATTATCTTATAAAGGTAGGGATGGAACTTATCAAAAGCATGCCATGTTAAAATAATAGTTTGATTATCTTCAAAAGATGATAAAGCTAGTGGGGGGGAATTAATAGAGAAAATATATAAATTTAGATTTATATTTATTGTCAGAGTTTAACAAAACATTCTTACATATTAATAATAAATATGTTATTTAATATCAATATGGACCTTAATAAGCTCTCCTATATGTTGGACTAGTCTAGTTGTAACTTTGTGTGTGTTGCTCTAAACATGAAGTTTGCTCTACAAGATTGTTTTTTTGTGATTGTAAAGAAAGAGTTTGATAAATGAAGGAGAGAGTAATACTAAGCAAAAGAGAAAATCATTGTAATTTTATAATTTTCTTAGTGTGTTCTTTAAGTAAAAAGTGTTATAGCATTATATAAATTACTATAAATCTTGGTAAAATGTTATAATATTCTATAAATTACTAAAGCTCATGTTGTTGTCGGTCGGACTCGTGATACATAAGTATGATTATAAATGTGAGTCCATCAACCCGTGAGTCCGTCAACCGGCTCACCGTGTCACATATATTTTATTCTACTATATTTGTATATGTGCATTTCATTTCCTTTGGCGTAATAGCTTAATATATATAGTTTTATGTGTATTTATCATCTTATAAAGGTAGGGGTGGAGCTTATCAAAAACATGGCATGTTAAAATAATAGTTTGATTATCTTCAAAAGATGATAAGCTATGCAAACAAGACTCATAATTAATCCAGTAAAGAATGGTCCCAATAATATCATCTAATCTATTTTTTTATGATTATTTTCAAAATATGGAAAAGAAATGCATACAAGACAAATGGTTAGCCTTAAAAAAATTCTAACAATCACATTTAAAAAATTAAATATTTTTAAAGTGGAGACACAAATTTAGTTTTTAAAAAATAGTTTTTTCAGACAAAAATTTAATTTCAAAATTATTCACTAATGTAATTTATTGTATTCATACACAAGTATGGAGTGAGGAAGTGCATTTCATTTCCTTTGGTGCAATAGCTTAATATATATAGTTTTTAATTTCAAAAATTATTCACTAATGTAATTTATTCTATTTGTACACAAGAATGGAATGAGGAAGCGGTCGATCAAACTCGTGATACATAAGCATGACTATAAATGTGAACCTACATGGATTTCATTTCCTTTGGCGCAATAGCTTAATATATATAGTTAATGTAATTTATTATATTTGTACACAAGCATGGAATGAGGAAGCGGGCGGTCGAACTTGTGATACATAAGCATGACTATAAATGTGAACCCGGGAGTCCGCCGACCCGCTCACCGTGTCGCATCTATTTTATTCTACTATATTTTTTACATGCATTTCATTTCCTTTGGTGCAATAGCTTAATATATATAGTTTTGTGTGTATTTATCATCTTATAAAGGTAGGGGTGGAACTTATCAAAAACATGTCATGTTAAAATAATAGTTTGATTATCTTCAAAAGATGATAAAGCTAGTGGGGGGGCATTAATAGAGAAAATATATAAATTTAGATTTATATTTATTATCAGAGTTTAACAAAACATTATTACATATTAATAATAAATATGATATTTAATATCAATATGGACCTTAAGAGGCTCTCCTATATGTTGGACCAGTCTAGCTGTTACTTAGAGTGTGTTACTCTAAACATGAAGTTTGGTAACAGAGTGTGTTACTCTAAACATGAAGTTTGCTCTGCAAGATTGATTTTCTATAATTGTAAAGAAAGAGTTTGATAAATAAAGGAGAGAGGAATAATAAGCAAAAGAGAAAAATCGTTGTAATTTTATAATTGTCTTTGTGTATTCATAAATAAAAATGAAAAATGAAAAATAAAAATAAATATGAATAATTAATTGAATAAAATTTAACAGGACATTATCACATATTAATAATGAATACGATATTTAATATTAATATTATAGGATAGATATCATTAATTTTAATTTATAGTTTATTTATTAATATTAATATAAAATAGTATATACAAGTATATATCCATTTTAACTCTAGAGTCAAGAAGGATCAATTTCTAGGTTCAAGTTTTGTATTATAAAGGAGGTTTATACCTTGAAAGATTTGATCCCTCTCCACACTTGAAAAATCTCCCATTAAAATGCATTTAGACATTCTATCAAAATTCCAAAATTCCAAATTTACATTTAAAAACATTAAAAATAATATTGAATAAAATTTAAATAATTGTTTATATTATTCTTTAAGTAAAAAGTGTTATAGCATTATATAAATTACTATAAATCTTGGTAAAATGTTATAATATTCTATAAATTACTAAATCTCATGTTGCGGTGGCTCGGACTGTTGATACATAAGCATGACTATAAATGTGAACCAGTGCGCCAACCTGAGCACAGTGTCACATCTATTTTATTCTACTATATTTTTATATGTGTATTTCATTTCATTTGGTGCAATAGCTTAATATATATAGTTTTATGTGTATTTATCATCTTATAAAGGTAGGGGTAGAACTTATTAAAACCATGCCATGTTAAAATAATAGTTTGATTATCTTCAAAATATGATAAATCTATGCCAACAAGACTCATAATTAAACCAAAAGAATGGTCCCAATAATATCATCTAATCTATTTTTTTATGATTATTTTCAAAATATGGAAAAGAAATGCATATAACACAAATTGTTAACCTTAAAAAAGTTCTAACAATGACATTTAAAAAATTAAATATTTTTAAAGTGGAGACACAAATTTAGTTTTTAAAAAATAGTTATTTCATTTGTTTGACAAGTGGAGACAAAAATTTAATTTCAAAAATTATTCACTAATGTAATTTATTCTATTTGTACACAAGCATGGAATGAAGAAGCGGTTGATCGGACTAGTGATACATAAGCGTGACTATAAATGTGAACCCATGAGTCTGCCATCCTGCTCATGTGTCACATTTTTTTTATTCTACTATATTTTTATACATGCATTTCATTTCCTTTGGTGCAATAGCTTAATATATATAGTTTTATGTGTATTTGTCATCTTATAAAGGTATGGGTGAAACTTATCAAAAGCATGCCATGTTAAAATAATAGTTTGATTATCTCCAAAAGATGATAAAGCTATGCAAACAAGACTCATAATTAAACCAGAAAAGAATGGTTCCAATAATATCATCTAATCTATTTCTTTGATGATTATTTTCAAATTATGGAAAAGAAATGCATACAAGACAAATGGTTAGCCTTTAAAAAGTTCTAACAATGACATTTAAAAAATTAAATATTTTTGAAGTGGAGACACAAATTTAGTTTTAAAAAATTAGTTATTTCATTTGTTTGAAAAGTGGAGACAAAAATTTAATTTCAAAAATTATTCACTAATGTAATTTATTCTATGTGTACACAAGCATGGAATGAGGAAGCGTCAGTAAGACTGGTGATACATAAGCATGACTATAAATGTGAACCGGTGAGTCTGTCAGGTAAGTCCACCAACAGGCTCACATCTATTTTACTCTACTATATTTTTATAAGTGCATTTCATTTCCTTTGGTACAATGGCTTAATATATATAGTTTTATGTGTATTTATCATATTATAAAGGTAGGGGTGGAACTTATCAAAAGCATGACACGTTAAAATAATAGTTTGATTATCTTCAAAATATGATAAAGCTATGCAAACAAGACTCATAATTAAACCAGAAAAGAATGGTCCCAATAATTTTATCTAATCTATTTTTTTATGATTATTTTCAAAATATGGAAAAGAAATGCATACAAGACAAATGGTTAGCCTTAAAAAAATTCTAACAATGACATTTAAAAAATCAAATATTTTTAAAGTGGAGACACAAATTTAGTTTTAAAAAATTAATTATTTCATTTGTTTGAAAAGTGGAGACAAAAATTTAATTTCAAAAATTATTAACTAATGCAATTTATTCTATTTGTACACAAGCATGGAATGAGGAAACGAGCGGTCAGACTCATGATACATAAGCATGACTATAAATGTGAACCTGTGAGTCCGTCAACCCACGAGTCAACCCGCTCACTGTGTCACATTTATTTTATACTACTATATTTGTATACGTGCATTTTATTTCCTTTGGTGCAATAGCTTAATATATATATAGTTAATGTAATTTATTATATTTATACACAAGCATGGAATGAGGAAGCCGGTGATACATAAGCATGACTATAAATGTGAACCCGTGAGTCCAACAACCCACGAGTCTGTCAACCCGTTCACCTTGTCACATCTATTTTATTCTACTATATTTTTATACGTGCATTTCATTTCCTTTGGTGCAATAGCTTAATATATATAATTTTATGTGTATTTATCATCTTATAAAGGTAGGGGTAGAACTTAGCAAAAGCATGCCATGTTAAAATAATAGTTTGATTATCTTCAAAAGATGATAAAGCTAGTGGGGGGGCATTAATAGAAAAAATACATAATTTTAGATTTATATTTATCATCGGAGTTTAACAAAACATTATTACATATTAATAATAAATATAATATTTAATATCAATATGGACCTTAATAGGCTCTCCTATATGTTGGACCAGTCTAGTTGTTATTTAGTGTGTTGCTCTAAACATGAAGTTTTTTCTGCAAGACTGATTTTCTATAATTGTAAAGAAAGAGTTTGATAAATTGAGAGAGGAATACTAAGCAAAAGAGAAAATCATTGTAATTTTATAATTGTCTTAGTGTATTCATAAATAAACATGAAAAATGAAAAATAAAAATAAATATGAATAATTAATTGAATAAAATTTAATAAAACATTATCGCATATTAATAATGAATATGATATTTAATATTAATATTATAGGATAGATATCATTAATTTGACTTTACAGTTTATTTATTAATATTAATATAAAATAGTATATATCCATTTTAACTCTAGAGTCAAGAAGGATCAATTTCTAGGTACAAACCTTTATTCAAGTTTTGTATTATAAAGGAGGTTTATACCTTGAAAGATTTTATCCCTCTCCACACTTGAAAAAACCCCATTAAAATGCATTTAGACATTCTATCAAAACAAAATCAAAATTCCAAATTTACATTTAAAAACATTAAAAATAATATTGAATAAAATTTAAATAATTGTGTATACTATTCTTTAAGTAAAAAAAGTTATACATTATATAAATTACTATAAATCTTGGTAAAATGTTATAATATTCTATAAATTACTAAATCTCATGTTGCGTCGTCGCACTCGTGATACATAAGCATGAATATAAATGTGAACCCGTGAGACCGCCAACTCGTGAGTCCACAAACCCACGCACCGTGTCACATCTATTTGATTCTACTATATTTTTATACGTGCATTTCATTTCCTTTGGTGCAATAGCTTAATATATATAGTTTTATGTGTGTTTATCATCTTATAAAGGTAGGGGTGGAACTTATCAAAAGCATTTCATGTTAAAATAATAGTTTGATTATCTTCAAAAGATGATAAAGCTATGCAAACAAGACTCATAATTAAACCACAAAAGAATGGTCCCAATAATATCATTTAATCTATTTTTTTGATGATTATTTTCAAAATATGGAAGAAAAAAAAATGCATACAAGACAAATGGTTATCCTTAAAAAAGTTCTAACAATGACATTACTTCATTTGTTTGAGAAGAAGTGGAGACACAAATTTAGTTTTAAAAAAATAGTTATTTCATTTGTTTGACAAGTGGAGACAAAAATGTAATTTCAAAAATTATTCACTAATGTAATTTATTCTATTTGTACACAAACATGATAATTGATATATCCAAGTTTCTATGGATTTATAAGAATTTTTATAATTAATTTTACTTAAGAAAACCAACGTCATTGTACAAACATATCCAAGTTTTTATGGATTTATAAGAAATTTTATAATTAATTTTACTTAAGAAAACCAACTCCATTGTACAAACACCTTATAGATTCGTTTAATGATGTCCTCCAACTCCATTATACAAACACCTTATAGATTCATTCAATGATGTCCTCTCCAAGACATTGACAATGGAGATTATTGACCTTAACTAATTTGTAGAAAGTCGTGTCACAAGTGATGATGATAGAACTTAATTAAGATCAATTTAAAGCATTCCAAAGCATTTTTTAAATAGTAAACTTGAGTCACTTTAAGTTATAATATAATGTATTTCCACCATAAATGGTTTTCTTAAGCATATATTGACATCAAGCATGCCAAATATACTTGCCTAACACACACAAATCTCCTATATAATACATAGCAAAACCAAAGGATTCATATATTACAATGTTATTACCCCATGGATAAGCCTACCAAGATTGAAATTCACTAACACAAGGTCAGCCTAAATGAAAGAGCACTTTTTGAGAAACCTTGGGCACAAAATGACAAAAAAAAACATTTTTGCACCCCAAACCAACTTGAGGGAGACTATGTAGGAGAAATAGTGAGATACATGTTCTTAATGAGTGTTTATGGTTAAATTTATGAGAGACATGATTTGAAACCGGGCCTATGGGTTGTGGGCCCACTTTACTTTTTCTATGCCACTTTGATGTTCTTTCAATTTTGTAATATAATTTCAAAGAAACACAAAAAGAAAAAAAACATGATCCAACAAAGGAGGAAAATAAATTTGAAACAAACAAAAGATTAATGTATCAAACAATGCATTAACTCATTCTAAATAAGTTAGTGCACCAACCATTGATCTCAAAATTGGCCTACAATTTACCGATCTGGCTAGTAGGTTATAAGAATTCAAGTCTCCATAATACACTCGTGGTAAGATTCTACAATTTTCCATCTTCTTGGTTCAACTCTCTTCACATTGATTTCTACGAGTTGTATCCAAGATGGTACTAACCTTTATTGAGGGCCTTTTATCCGGGAGCGAACCCATGCGATTCTCCGAAACCCAGAATTCTTTGGTTTGATTGTGCTTTACCGGAGGCATTGACTTAAGATATTTTTCCTCTTTCCGCTGGCTTCAATCCTTTACCTCGATTTGAAGACGCTCCTCCGTCGTTTCAATCGTATATCTCCTTCACTTGTAGTAATTTATCATTCAATGAATGAATAAAGAATAGTCACCAAATAATTGTACCAACAATTAAGTTGTTCCGGGTAAATTAACTTTTAATTTACTTTTAATTGACTCAACAAATTAACTTATCATTTTTCAGGTAAATTAACTTTTAGGCAGGGACTACGCTGTCATGCAGCACTTGTTTATCTTTGCCTTCATAATGCAATTAACACTTCCATTTTTTATTAAGTTAGAAAGCAGTGATATGCTTACAAAATTTATAATCATAATCTTACGCTAGTAGTAAGATTATTTGTAATAGAAATTATCTAAGTTTTTCTTCCTATATCTATGATAAGATTATTTGTAATAGAAATTATCTAAGTTTTTCTTCCTATATCTATGATATCTTATGTAAATGTATGTTTCCTTTTAGTGTCGATTAATTTATTACTTGGTAACATTCATTTGAGTGCAATATGTTTGTATATCTATGTTCAACAGTTTAATTGTCGAGGTTTAACAAAAGGTATTGTTTGACTAATATATGTTGTTGTCTCTTTTAATGTGCTACATAGAGTGTTATCAACCATTTTATTTTGTATCCTAAGCGACATGTGACTCTCCTTTTATGTTGTTATTTTCATATAGAGGTGATGTGTTTAGATCAATGATTGAGAGTGATGGCTATGCATATCACATTTCTATATTCTAAATTTATTTCCTTGAATATGTGTCTATATCCCTCCATTTTTGTCTCAAGAATGGTCCCTAAAAATGACCATGAAAGCCCATTTGTCCCACATTAACAACACACAAAAGACTAACTTGTACCACCTAACCATATTTAACCCATGCAACCATAAACTACTAAGCTTTAACCCCTAATGTCTAATTCATTAACTCATATTTCATAACCACTTTGACTCATAACCTACTAACGCCTAATTGACACACACCTAACTTATCAACCCATAATGCACAATGCACAACCCACTACCTTGTATACCTTGTTAATGAGTTTAACCCATAACCTACTGACCCTTAACCTCTAACTTGTTGACGCATGACATGTGCACACCTAAACTATTAACCCATAACCTCTAACACCTTATGCATGTCTAACCGATATCTATTCACTGCCAACTGATGCATACATAACCAATTAACCTCTAACACCCCATTACCAAGAAACCTTAAATTGCTAACCCACAAACCTAAGACCTAAACCCATAATTGTATGTCAGAATGTGTACATTTGTTGGAACGATTGATGTGCATTTGCTAAAATACATGCATTACCATGCTTGACAATTATTTGCATCTACTAGCCAAAGCCACCCCACTAACTTAATGCACCTAACTAAGACACCTATTGTGGTTAACCCGTGACAATGAACTTGCACTAAAAAACCACTATGACCCCTAACCTACTAATACCTTACAAACTATACCTCGAACCCACTACCCTCAAACTCCCTATCCCACTAACCCCTATCAACTACACCCTAAGAAACTAACCCACTATCCTCAAACTCCCTATCTCACTAACCCTTAATCCACTACACCCACTACCGAGACAATCCATCATTTACATATACACTTGATCCCTCGTATACCCCCTTTTATGGTCATTGCATGCATTACACATTAAGAACACAATATGATGGTAACTTGTGGATTACATAGTATGTGTTAGGGACCTAACCTCCCTAACCCCTCACATAGGTAGAATAATATATTTCCCATGTAATAAAGGTCGACATTAATTAATAAGGCTTATTTAATAATGTGAACAAATCTAATCTAAGAACACTTAATAGAAGCTTCCACTTCTAGAAAGATCTTTCTCTAGAATGTTCTTTAGAAGATAGAATTAGTATAAATAATAGTAGGAGGCATGAAAAAGCCTTGTCTTGAGAATTATTGTAATAGATAATTGCTATCGTTGTGGTACCCACCCTTCCTAGCACTCTTATTTGACACTTATCCCATTGGTTTTCCCTTGTCGCCTTGATTGCGGTGATATTTATCACTTATCCGCCTTTTGTCAGTGGACCCACTCCCATCCACATGGCCACCACCCGCATGGCACCCCAAATTTACAAATGGCCACCACCCACACCCAATAACTGCAGGCCGAAATAAATAAAAAAACAGGGTCGAGTTTGACCATTTCAAGGCCCAATTCTAGACCGAACTTTCCAAAGTTGAAGGTTGATTTGAAAAAATCGAGGGAAAATTTGACACACTCAATGCCACTCTCAACCATTTGTTGAACCAATCCTAGCGCCCCTCCTTCCTTGACCAACCCTCCTAAGCAGATGGTACTGACTCCTCCCATGCTATGTCCTTTCATTCCAACCCCTTTCATCGTGACCCCCGTCTTCCTCAAGTTGAGGTCAATAAATTTGATGGCTATGATCCCACAAGCTAGGTCACCCAAATAGAGCATTATTTTTCTTTGCATGGCATTACTAATTAGTTGGCCAAACTTCGTTATGGTGTTCTATATTTGGATCCTGGACACTGGGAATGGTGGGAGTGGCGTAAAAATGCATACCAGGGGTATGTTGCTTGGACCTAGTTTGTTGCAGAGCTTTATGAACGCTTTGACTCTAACACCCAATATTTAGGTCGTTTGAACAAGTTTAAATAGTTTGGCATAGTGGAAGACTTTATAACTGCCTTTGAGCACTGGATTTTAGAACAGAGCACATGACAGATGTCTTCTTCAGGGAATCTTTTATCAGTGGCCTAAAGGATGAAATTCGAACCCAAGTCGTCATGGCTCGCTCCCAGACTTGGTTGGAAGCTACTAAATGTGCCAAAGAAGCACAACAGGTTGTATTTTCCCAGAACCAAAAACCCTCTTTTATTCCTCACCCTCGACCTAACAATCCTGCCCTTCATGCCACCCCTCTCTAGATCCATAAATTAACTCGGGCAAAAATGGTTGAATGCGAACTCAAGGATCTTTTCTATAATTGTGATTACAAATATTTTCACGGGCACAAGTGTAAGGAACATAATATTTTTATGGTCATTTCTAAGGATGTTGTTGACGAGGAGGTTGAAGCTTCCCCTGTGGAAGAGCTACCCCCAACAGATGACACTATTATGCTCGATGACGCACTAAAAGATGAATCGTTTATTTCGTTGCACACCCTCACTAACTTCTCTGCTCCCCAAACCCTCAAGATAATTGGCTACATTAAGCATAAGAAATTCATAATCCTTGTTGATAGTGGAAGCACCCATAATTTTATTCACCGTCGCATTGCCCAGGAAATCAATTTCTATATCCATGTCGTCAACAATTTTCAAATCATTATTGCCAATGGTGGTTCCATGAAATGTGGTGGGCGTTATGAAAATGTTCACCTACAAATTGGTCAGTACCACCTGAAATATCATATGTTTTTTATCGACATGAGCGGTTGTGACATTGTGCTCGATGTTGGGCCCTATCCTCATGGATTTTAAGAAATTAACCATGCAATTCCAACAGGAGGGACAACAGTATAAGTTCCAAGGCATCACAGTAGGCTCCCCTGAGATCATCAATTCCCATCGAATGGAAAAGCTCCTCAGAAAAGGTCATTCGGGCATTATTTCCCAACTCCATTCCAGTGAAGCAGTTGAGACACCCTTTGTGCATCCTGACCTCCAATCTATCCTCTCCCAACACCAAGTTGTTTTTTCCACTCCCCATGGACTTCCCCCTTCTCGTGGTGTTCATGATCATTCCATTCCTCTAGTCTCAGGCAACCTTCCTCCCAATGTTCACCCTTATCATCATCCCTTTGCCCAGAAGAATGAAATTGAGAAAATTGTTCAAGAATTGCTCAAAGCGGGTGTTATTTGTCCTAGTACCAACCCCTATTCTTCTCATGTGGTCAGGGTACTCAAGGAAGAAGGCACCTGGTGCATGTGTCCAAAATTTCACTCCCTCAACAAACTCACCATCAAAGACAAATTTCTCACTCCTGTCATCGATGACTTGTTGGATGAATTGAGCTATGCTTAGTACTTTACTAAACTTGATCTTTGTTCTAGCTACCACCAGATATGTATGAAAGATGAAGATTCCAAAGGTTGCATTTAGAACTCATGAGGGTCACTATGAGTTCTTAGTCATTCCCTTTGGCCTATGTAATGCCCCCTCCACTTTCCAAAGTCTCATGAATCATGTCTTCCATCCTTTTCTCTGTCATAGTTTTCTTTGATGGTATTCTCATCTATAGTAAAACTTGGAAATCCCATCTTTCCAATGTGGATCAAGTTCTCCATCTACTCTCTCAGTAAACAAAATTCCTCAAACAGTCTAAATGTTCCTTTAGAGCCTCGAAAATGGAGTACCTAGGTCATATTGTCGGCAAGGATGGTGTATGGGTGGATCCTAAGAAAATTGAAGCTATGAAGGATTGGCCTTGCCTTAAAACTCTTAAGATCTTGCATGGTTTTCTGGGTTTAACGGGCTATTATTGCAAGTTTGTTCAGAATTATGGAAAAATTGCAACACCTCTCATTGCTCTCCTTAAAAAGGATTATTTCACTTGGACTCCAGCCACTGATCAATCCTTCCACGCCTTGAAAGAGGCTATGTGTACAACTCTTTTCATGGCACTTCTTGACTTCACTGAGACGTTTGTCCTAGAATGTGATGCTTCATGGAAAGGAATTGGGGCAGTCCTCATGCAACATTGTAGGCCTTTGGCTTTCACTAGCAAACAACTCTTAGAGAGAGATTTGGGCCAATCAATCTATGAAAAGGAAATGTGGTCTATTCTGCATGTCGTGGATCTCTTACATCCTTATATTTTTCTTTTCCCAAAAAAAAACGTACTTTCTATTAAGATAATAGTTTTTACATTCAAAAGGCGCAAAAATCACAGTCAAGAGATGGTCTAAAGACTTATCCGGGAAGCAATGCCACAAATACTTTATAAAAGTGTTTTCAAAAAAGAATGACCTTTGCAGATCCTCAAATATTTATTTATAATATTGCTAATATTAAAAAAAATTGTCCTCGGACCGGGCAATGAGATTGCCCCCTTTAAACTCCTCCCAAACAAGAACATTTGCAAACAGTTGTCTCGCTTATTTTGAGAGGGAATTAGCCTGAAAACTCATCTTCCTGAAAATGTGCGTGAATTGGAGGTATTCAAATGATCTGATGAGGTACCATGTGGAATTTGATGGATGAAACCTTAGCAATGGTGTTACGATCGATCACACTGTGAATCACTAGGCCGAGCATTGTTCGTACATGCATAAGGTCATTTCACCCTTAGTATGGACGAATATGATCCCTTGGTTGATTACTCTGGCGCCTTGTTGTCAAATTCGGAGATCTTCTCCTCTCCCAAAGCAACCAATATATCCACCACCCATACCTTCGCAAAGGATTCTTTTGCATTGGGAAATAACTTGATGTATAATCGGCTTGATCCTGGCCAATCCCTCCCTCTTCCAAATGGACATCACAACTCATTGGGTACCACGGTCACTATTGCAAGTATCAAGGAATTTATTCTTCACCGCGTTTCCCAAGGGGATTCAACAATAGGACTAAAGGAAGCAGTGAGTATTCCTTGTGCAGTCCCACATCCACACCTCTCACCTGGTCACCTCACCTGTATGTGCAAGATTTACTAAATTCCAAGAGGAGATTGGAGTTTTTGGAAGTCAAAGAGCAGGAGAGAGACCTTAAAATCCATCTATTGACAGTAGAAAATCAGGGCTTAGTAGAAAGCAAGAAAGTTTTAAAAGATCAAGTGACATTTTTGCGAGAATCCCTTTTGGTAGGAAAGGTTGAATGGCAAGGCATGAAGGATGCCTGGAAAATCAAGAAAGAATCTATTGTGGAAATTAGAGATGTGTTGAGCTCTAAAACATCCAAAGCTGAAGGGAAAGCAGTTGAACAAGTAGACACCCAGGGAGTGAAAGCAAGGGATGAAAAGAAAGGAGGTTTTACAAAAAATTCCAAAACTTAGGCACAAGTTATTAGCAATTATGCTAATATGAAAAAATAAGCAAACAGCCATGGGGACGACATGCAAGATAGATAAATCAAATAAAGACAAGTCAGAGCAACAAACATAATTATCAAAGGTGTGAGAGATTATGGAAAAAATGAATGTACTCACGATATTGCAAATGACTTTTTAAAGGAAAAGTTGCTTTGGCAAGGTCGAATTTTCCAAGCATTGAGGGTAGTTAATCCCAGTGAAAAGAGAGCTAGGCCCATAAAAGTCATCATGTCAAGCACACGTGACAAGCAAATTCTTCTAGGCAAGAAGCAACTCTTGAGGGGCTCTCGCTTTTTTCTAGACGGAGATTTAACTATTAGACAGCAAGAGGAAAGAAGGGAAGAGATGTCAAAGTTTAGGGAAGAAAGGGATGAGGGAAAAAGGGCATGGTTGTTCAAAGAAAAAGTTATTATTGCACTTTTCGGTCCTCAGTCTAAAAAAGTATAGCAAGGTGGTAGCCAAGAAGCGACAACAAATTTGTTAGCAGGAAACTATGCAACAAGGCCAGTATGGATAAATAGGGGTGAAGACTCAACTTTGAGTCTTGTAGGCCAAAACAAATAGCAATCAGGTTCTACCCAGGTTTCCTTAAGACTAGTTTGTTGGAACTACAGAGATTATCCTTGGAGGTAGGGACTTGGGTTAGGGCCTATTGCGGAAGATAGAGACATAATTTGTCTCTTGGAAACACATGAGCATGAAGGGTGAAAGACACCTTTGTTTGAAGGGTATTTGAAGATGGAAGTTTGGAACAAGGCAACTGAGAATGGTAAAGGACACGGAGGTATCATGGTATTAGTGAGGGAAAAAAAGGTCGTATCATTCAGTTAGAAAGAGAAGACTCAAATAAACAATTCATTTGGTTTAAAATCTCAGAACATGGAAACATCATTAGAATTGCAGCATCTTATTTTGCTCCACAAGTTTCAAAAACTTACAAAAGTAGGGTCTTGACCACAAAGACCCCTTTGCAGCCTTAAAAAACCATATTGCAACGTACTCTCAACTAAGTGGATTCCTTATAGTGGGTGATTTCAATGCTAGGACTGCAAGTGAACAAGATGGTATTCTTCGATGTAAGGAAGACTGCAATCCCATTTGGATTACAGAAGAAAGTGATCATCAGTGGACAAGAGTTTTAGAGGACAACAAAAGATGCAACCTTTTTGGGGTGCAGTTGCTTACTCTATGTGGGGCATTTGACTTAGTCTTTTGTAATGGGTTGGCTAGATGGGCGAATTCTGGTAATTTCACCTACAATACCTACAATGGCACAAGTGTAGTGAATTATGAATTTTGCTCGCATGGCTTGTGTGAGAAAATGGAGGATGTTTTGATTGGTGAAAAACTATGGGAGTTGAAATCTCATCATAGACCGATCTATTTAAGTTTCACTTGGACTGAGCAACAGCAGCGTGGCACAAAAAATCAGTGCATTCAGCAAGCTCCTTCAAAGGGAAGAATTATTTTGACTCAAAAAAAATCTAATACCTTCAATATAGTGCTAGAGAGGTTGTTTAACAAGGATAAAATTCCATCCCAAGGCCTCCATAGTCATGAGCTAACAAATTTAATTCAAATCGCACTTGCATAATGCAAAAGAGCAAAAAATAGGAAATCTGAAACAAATTGCTTTCTGGTTAATGCTTGGTTTGATGAGGAATGAAAGACAACAAGGAAAACTTTGAAACAGTCAAGCCAGAAAGAAATAAACTTAAAATCCTACAAGCCAATTATAAGAAAGAAAAAGGTTGATTTCATGATCTCAAGGAGGGAGGAACTAATCTTCCTGGGGAAAAATAACCCCAAGTTATTTTGGAAGGAACTTCAAACAAGAAACAAACAAACTGAAAATAATATCATAGTTTATCAATGGTTCGAGTATGCAAAGCAGCTTTATGAGAAAGATCCTAAGGTTGACCCCCCCCCCTCTCCTTTGGTCAACACTACTACTAAGCTCGTCATCGTGCAAGAGACCCTTGGTCAACACTACTACTAAGCTCGTCATCGTGCAAGAGATTGAGGTGGGTATTAAAAAGTTGGGTGTTGGAAAAGCAAAAGATTTAGTTGAACTTCAAGCAAAATATCTAAAGTGGGGTTCGAAAACTCTTGCACCTCACATTATGAAAAATTTCAACATCATTCAACAAGGATTCCCTACAGATTGGATAACGAGCCTAGCAATACCTCTTTTCAAGAGTGGTGATGTCAATAATCCCTCCAACTATAGGACCATAATGATAAACCCGTTGTTTTCAAAGTTATTCGAAAGTATGCTAGAAAATAGAATTAGCAAGTAGGCGGAAGAAGGAGATAAGCGTGCTAAAGGGCAAGCAGGTTTCACACCTAAACACTCCACGATGGATCATGGTATAACTCTAAGGCACATCATTGAAAAAGTGTGGGAGAAAAAAGAGGAATCATTTTTTTGCTTTGTCGATTTCAAAAACGATTTTGACATGATCCCTAGAGATAAGCTTTGGAATAGAATGGAGGAACTTGGGCTTCCTATGCATCTTAGAGAAGTTGTCCATAGGCTATATGAGGAGGTTAAAGTCAAAATTAGAACGTCAGCTAGTATCTCCGAAAATTTTAGGAGTGATATCGGGGTCAAGCAAGGGTGTCCATTGTCCCCTACCCTTTTTGGTTTATATATAGAAAAACTTGAAGAGTGGTTAAACCTACAGGAGGGTGATGGTGCTCTTTTGGGCGAGTTTGTGATAAGGGTTATTTTGTATGCAGATGACCTTATTTTGATTGCTAAATCCGCTATTGGGTTGCAAGAACACTTAATTTCCCTTGAGCAATTTTGTAGAATAGTGGGGATGCAATTCACCAATAGCAAGGTGAAAGTGGTAGTTTTTTCTAGCAAAAGAAAACATAATCAACTTAAGCTCCACTTTGAAGGCAACACTCTTGAAGAAGTGGCAGATTACAAACACCTCAAAATTGACTTCAACAAAAATCTAAATTGGGAAGGTTGCAAAAAGAAAAGAACTTTGGGAGGTTGGAAAGCGTTCTATGCTTTCCAAAATAGGTGCAGAGAGGCAGAGCTATGGGATTGGAAGACTACGCAAACTCACTTTGCGCTTTTAGCGATCTCGGTGGTTCTCTATGGTTGTGAAGTGTGGGCCAATAGTACATTTGACTTACAGTGGAAGAAAATTGAGAAGATTCAAAAACGCTTGATTAAAAACAAGTTTAAAATTAATATTTCAGTCCCTAATGATATCATGCTGAGTGAAATGGGGGTTGGTCCTATTGAAGCAATTGATATGGTGCGACTCATAAGATATCTAAAAAAAATTGAGCAAATGGAAGACAGTCGTTGGCCTAAGTTCGTCTTCAATGACATATTGTACAAAAGAAAGAAGACGTGGATGTGGAAAAATAGTAAATGTCTTCGTAAATGGGATATTTACTTCAACAGGTGCCCTATGAACAGTAAATAGATAAAGGATTTTGTTATCGATAGGTTCCACAAGCGAACTTGGGATAAAGGGCTAGGGAGAAAGAAAGAGTATTATATTGAAGAGTTTAACCCCACTTACAATCATCATCAAAAAGCATACATAGGGGCCAATATATCTTGGAGAGACAAAATGAGTATTTCTCAATTAAGAACCAATCCCCATCAACTCTGTTGTGAAATTAGGCGCTGGAAAAAACCAAAGGAAGCTTCGGAAGAAAGGGTGTGTATGTTTTGCACCTCCAAAAAAGTGGAAACAGAAAAACATTTCATTTTAGAGTGTGAAGCCTTCAAGTACAGTAGAGACAACTATGTAAGTATCTTGACATCTAGCTCTTGGGATAATTTATTCAGCGAGGGGAAAGTGGAGAAATTGGGGGCGCTCATCATCAAGTTGAACAGGAAAAGGGATGAAATGCAAAAATCAGTGTGTGAGGCGATTTGTCCCATAGGCTATTATTAGCCTCGTGGACATTAAAATAATTTCTTCTTCTTCTTCTTCATGTGAAGCCTCTAAGGTTATTCCTCTCCCCTCCGTCAAGCAGTCACTGTCATTCAATGTTCCTTCAAAGGCGGGTTCTAATCACTCTGTTTCTGCGGAAAAAAAAGGTTACAATCAGAGCATTCAGTAAATACTCATTCACCTGGTTCAAAGACAGAGCCAGCTGAAGAGCCCCATGCACATTCAAATAAAAAAATCAAACCCACTATCAAATCGCGTGTGGCTCGGGTTGCATTAGTAGTGGGCGAAGATTTATAGGTTGCACAAATTGTTGATTTGCATTGTCGAACGATAGTTGGAAAATTTGTAGGAAGGCGTATGGATTTTCATACAGTGTTGGCTTGGATGGAGCAGGAGTGGCTTCCTCTCTTGGGATATCTTTCGATCTGTCACTTGTTATCGAGGGGATGGATGGGGGTTTTCTTTCGAAACAAAGCAGATGCAGAATCCATTCTGACGGGGCAATGGCTTTGGGACCATCATCTTTTTTGTTCAAAACCATGGCATCCTCTTTTCAACGCAAGGGAGGAAGGTCTCTCTAGTCTTCCTATATGGATTAAATTACTGAATCTCCCCATTGAATTTTGGTCGGACGAGGGGTTTCATGCCATAGGAAAATATCTGGGAAACTACATTACAGAAGACAAATGATACATCACTTCCAATTGTCGCTCAATACACAAATTTTGGTCAATATTGACCCAAGGAAAGGACTATTTGAGTCTCTGGATATAGTTCTCGACGAAAAAACTTATACCCAACAGCTTGACTACCTGCATATTCCTTTATGATGTGCACATTTTCATCAAGTGGGTCACTTGCATGTTGATTGTGAGTTGGATTTTCGGCGTTCCATAGTTGGATTGTCAGGGAAGTGGCTCAGACTTTGCATCACATGTCTCTCCATGAACATATTGAAGATCCACCTACAATAATGGCTCCCAAAAATACTGAAATAGAACCTGGGGAAGCTACTATTTTGGCCCAATCAGAGCAGGCTTAGCCATATCCTGTTGCTCAGTCCAAGGAGGATATATTACAAAAGGAGGACCTACCTTCGGAACTAAATAAGCTTATTAGTGATTTGGAGCTCTTAGAAGCCCAACACTTGGCATCCTTATGGGAAGCGTCTCTTCTGCCACTCCAAGATTCTAGTATATTATACTCCTCTTTATTTAATTATATCCCTTGTTCTTCGGTTCCTACCAAGGAGATTGTTGATGGATTAGGGAAAAGAGAGGGTTCTTGCCCTAGCACTATGGATCTGATTCATAATTTTCCCTCACCCTCCTCTGATGATTTCCCCCCTGGTTTCTCTTCAATCTCGTGCAAGCCCCCACCTCAATCGTGTCACAAGATTGGGCCTTCAACCTCATAACCGAATTCTACTTCGATGGGTAGGTATCCATACTTTCTACGAACTAGGAGGTCAGGTGCGGGGCTCTCGGGTGGCCTCAGCCTTGACTCTTTGAAAGAATTGGCTCCACCTAAGGTCGGTTGCAAATATGCTATCAAACATGCACAGGAAAAAGCGAACTGGGAGGTCTGTCAAGGAAGACAAAAACTGATAATTAATGTACTTAGAACAAGGATGGCCCCACAAAATTTTCCCCAATGATCATCCTTTCTACAAATATAAGTGGCTTAGAAGGGAAAGCTAAAAAATTGTCCCTCTGAAATCTATGTGATAACAATAAGCCAAATATTATGCTCTTACAAGAAACTATGGGTTCCTTCGACTCATTTCATCTTGAGCTTACTCGTCTCTTCCCAGGATGGCAGTTTATAGGGATTGATTCAACAGGTATGTCAGGTGGTCTCGTTTTAGGCTTCTCTCCCAATATATCCTTACAAAATTCTTATGTGATTGAGTTTGATCTTATTGCAGATATCTTCAGTCTTGAATTAAATAGATATCCTAAAATCCTTAATGTTTATGGCGCATATGTTGTTAGGGAAGCTCACTGGAACAAAATTCTTGGGTATCAGTTGTTCCGGGATGAAAACTTAATCCTTGGTGGTGATATTAACCTCACGGTCAATAAAGAAGAGAATTGGGGCTCACAGGGAAGGGAGGATAAACTCTCTTGATTCTTTCTAGATAGGGTTTAAGCATGCAATCTTATTGATGTGGAGTCAATGTCTTTAAAACCCACCTGGTACAATAATCGAGTAGGGGTGGATGGTATCCATAAAAGAATCGATTGTTTTTTAGTCAAGGAAGAGATATTTCTCTATGTCAACCATATTCTATCTTTGGTTGATCTGATTCATTGTTTTGATCATTGGCCTATTGTCCTAGAACTTGGAAAATCAGATTGCAAGTTAGGATCTCCTTTTAAAGCTTCTAGAAAGATATTTCTCTAGAGTGCTCTTTAGAAGATAGAATTAGTATAAATAAGAGTAGGAGGCATGAGAAAGCCTTGTCTTGAGAATTATTGTAATAGAGCGTTGATATCCTGGAGGTTGCCTCCTCGAAGAGGCAAGTAAACATTGCTTCCTATCAATAAAGGTATCATTTTTGGTGTTGTGGTTCTCTACATTTCATTGTTCTGCTGGTATTTGCTACAATATTTTTGTTTTATGCTTATCATAATATATTTGGTTCCTAACAATATGACCAATCATATTCAAACAATGTGGTTATATCGAGTTTCGATGATGTGAGGAATGGCTTAGATGGTATTGTTGATAAGTGGATGGAAATAGTATGAGGTTGTTTGATAAACATAAACAATATCAAGCATTTTTACATGATATGACACAATATGGATTTTTAATTAGTCTCAAGTCACTTCAAATAGTATGATGGGATGATTCTTTCAACTTAAGACAATTTCCAAAGGTAGTTTAGTTTTAGATGGTATGAGGGTTTCCAATGAAAACGTTAAGTGGACTTGGTCATTTTTGCTAAAAAAAGTATTGATTCTTCCCCATTGTTGGTCTATGTTGAAATGGATCAAAATTTGCAAGCAACAAGGTTGCTTACTAAAAAAATGTAGCCAGGAAACCTAAAGAAATATAAGTTCATCATTGCACCCCAGTAAACATTAATGGTCCTTGTTGAACTTTTTATCATTGGTGCATTAAGGGCCTTTTCTAGGTGGAATAACTTGGCTCAAGAGGATTCCAATATGAACTTAACCAATGGTTGAAATGTTTGGGAATTTTGTTGTGACAAGTTGAATAGAAATTCAATCTAAGAGCGTATCTTTTTTGCACACCATTATTTCCAACTAACTAATTTTTTCTCCTTCTCCTATATCATTTAGTCAAGGTAATAGTCCTCTCCCTATGAATATTTTTCCACAATTGTAATTTATCTTCTTTGTCTTAGTGTTCTGTGAATTCTTTGGTTATGTTCACAGTGCTTTATTGCACAACATACACTTAGATGCATGCTTGATGTGTTTCCTTTTAGGTTTTCATGCATTCCTAAACATATTCCAATGGAGAGGATGTTTTATTTATAATCGTTGGTTGTTGTTTTGGTCTAGGTGGACGTTTAGGCTCTTCTAAACTAACATTTCCTTATGCTTGTGGAGGATTGAACGATGTGAGTTTTTGTCGATATTTTTTTGTTGTGAGGCATCATTTCTCCTCACTTGGAAGAGTAGATTATGGTTGAGAAGTGAATGGGAGCTCAATAATAGATCATTTAGACGTTAAGGATGCTAAAGTGTCTTTATTGTTAGTTACAAAGTTCCCAAATAATGGAACTTGTAGTTGGAGTGGAGGGAATCCTCAAGGGCCACATGGAGACTTTTAACTCTTTTTTTATGAGTTGAATAGTAAGTCAATCTAAGAGCACATCTTTTTCTGCACATCATTGTTTCCAAGTGACTAATTTGTCCTTATTTTCCTATAACATTTCTTTAAGGTACTAGTCCTCTCCCTATGAATATTTTTCCACAATTGTATTTTCCCTTCCTTGTCTTGGCGTTCTATGAACTCTTCGGTTATGTTCTCAATCCTTTATTGCACAACATACACTTGGACCCATGTTTCCTTGTAGGTTTTCATGCATTCTTAAACATAGTCCAATGGAGAGGATGTTTGATTCATAATCATTGGTTGTTGTTCTGGTCCAGGTGGATATTTAGGCTCTTCTAAATAGCATTTTGTTATGTTTGTGGAGGACCAAACGATGTGAGTTTTTGTTGATATTTTTGTTGTTGTGAGGCATCATTTATCCTCGCTTGGAAGAGTAGATTATGCTTGAGAAGTGAATGGGAAGTCAATAATAGATCTTTTATATATTAAGGGATGCTTAAGTGTCTTTATTATTAGTTACAAAGTGCCCAAATAATGGAACTTGTAGTCGGAGTTGAGGGAATCCTAGAGCGCCACATGGACACTACATGCAAGGATCATCAATATGTTGACAACAACGTTTTCCTCCCATGTCACCAAAATTCTGAAGCAATCTACAACTATATTAAGGGCACGTTGTTCAAAATAAATGTCAATAGGCATCCCCCTACAACCCACCATGTTTTATATAGAGCATCCCTCATTTTGACGTCCTTCTTTAGTTTGTTGGTGAAGGCCTCAATCATGAAAAATTTCCTAGCAAAAGTATCATATTTTATCTTTTGCAGATAGTGTGACCTTGTGAAAATTCCTCTAATAACCCAACATTAACGCAAAAAAAATATTTTTACTTTACAAAAGAAAAATTAGTTAGGTTATATTCTTCACAAATTAAATATGGAGCAGAAAATAAAATATAGGATCTACAGTGAAGACACCAACAACAATCACACAAGGTACACGAGATATTTTTGGACAAATAATCCCCGAAAAAACCCCAAAGTGGGAAAATCAGTGCAGTAGATCTGAAGATTTATTATTCAGTGAGAAATATGAAGAACCCTCTTACAGAAAATAGGTCGATCCAACAGAATATTGAGTTGATGCCCAGCGATCCAATTTTCCAGGGTAGTATGTGTTGATATTATGGTAGTTGTGGGAGGTATTAACCTCCACGTGTAACCTTTGACAAGACTAGAATATTTCGTGAAGCAAGAGAAACCCTAAAACGTTGGATAATAACCCTAAGAGACAAGTCGACTCAAGAGAATATTTAATATTTAGTTATTAGCCTCCAGAAAGAGAAGTCGACCCAGTAAAGTGAGATAGAGCAGTATAAATAGAGGGCGCTAGAGCTCATTTGTCACTCTTACTCTCACAACTGCATAAGACTAGTGGTGTGCAAGTTTAGAGAGGGAGTGCAACTACAGCTACTGCAAATAGTATTTTGGATTTTGGTTGTACTTTCTCTTGGTTATGGTTTGGACTTTCTGCTTGGTCTTTGGTTATTCTTGCTTGATGTGCTAGCCTTGGAGAAAGGTGCGCTACCTTGGTTGGTTATTGGATTGCTTCCAGAATTATTTTGTCTGTCAAGGTTAAGGTGCTCGGGGGTGGCCTTTGTGCCTATGGTTGGGTGACAATATTGTTACATTGTCTATGGTGAAACGAGCACACCTGTTTTTCTAATAGGTTATGGGCCCACACTATCTTTAGACAGTCTAGCCGATTGAAGATAGATTGGGAGGATTTGCTCAGTTGCAGTTGCAATTGCAGTCAAAGTTTTGTTGCAGCAACAAAACCCTAACCTTCTTGTTGAGGCACCTTAAGTGAAGAGCTTGACCTAATTCTTGGATAGCCTAGTGAACCTCCTGGTACTCTCAGCAAGCCAAGGCATCAAGTTTGAGTTTTTGGTCAAACTCAAAGGTTGACCAAGTCAAGCAGTCATGACTTACTCTATGAAGTCAAAAAACAAGTTAGAAGATGCTTCTAACTTCAAAAAATGGAAGACAAGGATTGACCTCGTCCTTGCCAAGAATAAAGTGATGGATATCGTGAAAGGTAAGATCATGGAACCACGGTTTGAAGCTGGAAAAGAGAAGGTACCTCGGAACATTGCAGTTGTGGAGAAGTTCAAGGACAATGACATCAACACTATGAGTATCATAGTGGACTCTGTAAAAGACCACTTGATACCCTACATCTCTCATCTTGACTCATCTAAGAAGATGTACAATGCCCTAACTAACCTCTTCTCAGTCAAAAATATTGGACAAGTGATGAGTCTAAAGAATTAGCTCTATGACATGAAAATGAATGATGATGATAGCATAACATCATACTTTGTAAAAATATCTCAACTAAGAGATCAACTACAAGTTATCGAGGAAATCATTTCAGAAAAGGAACTAGTCAAAATCACACTCAATGGTCTTCCCAAGACATGGGATGCATTTTCCGCAAGCATGAACACAAGAACGGAGTATCCCACATTTGAAGAACTTTGGACTTGTTGTGCACAAGAAGAATCAAGGATTAGCACAAAAGAGAAATCCCAAAAGAAAGATTATGACCAAGCATACACAACAAAGTTCAAGAAATTCAGGAATAAGAAGAAGTTTGGTTCAAGGAAGAAACCAAATCAAGAAAAGGATATGTCAAAAATACAATGCTTCAACTATCTAAATATGGTCACTACAGGAACCACTGTCTTGAGTTAAAGAAAAGGAAGGAAACCCACGAAGAAACAGTTGTCGAAGAAAATGAACCCTCAAAGAAAGTTAAGCAGGATGAAGCATACTTCTTCTTCTAGTCAAGGTAACAATATTCTTCTATAACATAGTTCTTGTACATACCATGTTTACATAGTTCCTATACATATCATGTGTATCTATTTCTTAGGAGATAAGATTGTCAGTGAAACAATACCTATGGAAGAATAACAAGATAATAATTGCTATTACAATGACTACAAGTCAAGTAATGTACACATGAAAAAGATGAAGTACGTTGACAATCTTTGGTGACAAATTCCTGAGGAATCTATTATATAATTAAAAACTGCCATATAGGCTGAAATTAGAATCAAACTTGAAGAGACCCAAAAGGAGACAAACCAGAAAGAAGTCATTAATCAAGAGGAAACTAGAATAAGACTTGTGACACTTTTCATAAAGTAATAAGGATGCAGACGGAAGCATGGACTCTCTTAGATGGAGGGAGTTGATTGCATAATTCCAAAAGAAGAGCATGCATTCATGCATGAAGCCAGGATTAGGAGGGAGATAATCCTAAATTATATGATCCATTGAAGAATCTGTGAAGATTATAAAGTATATGTCCATGTTCCCCATTGAAAGTAGCAGCCATGATAAGCAGCACGTGTTCAGTTTGACTCTAGAAGAAGTCTTCTTCAAAAAGAAGCCTTAAGTATCCTTGGTTGTCCATCTACATCCATGTTCCTATGATGACAGGAAGAAGTTGGAATCTTCAGGAAGGAAGGGAATGGAATCTATATAAGACTCCATGGACCCCAAAGTTAAAGAGGAACATGAGGAAGAACATGAAGATTCCAAGAAAGAAAGAAAAGTCAGAACGACTAGTTTTTATACCGAGAATCATAAGACTACCAGCATGGTTTGAACCCACTAGAAGCAGTCAAGCAGAAGGAATGGAAGTTGTGATGAAGAACAATGTATGTAAGAAATTGTGACAAAGACTTATGAATGGAAGCATTATGAGATTCGAAACTAGAGGTTCTTCCAGAAGGAGGGAGAAGACTATGACGACAGCTTGTTCCAGTAAACCAAATATACCTTTATCTGAGCTATTATATCTCTTGCAGTATCCATGGATTGAATTTTACATCAGTTGGATGTAAAAGATTGTTCTTCCCAATAGAGAAATTGAGGAAGAAGCTTATGTAGAACAATCTCAAGGTTTTGAGGTATACCAGAAAGAGACCCATGTATGTAGATGGAAGAAGACCTTCTATGGATTCAAGTAACTTGATGCAAAGCATCTCATGTACAGCGGAAGCGTGGCAAAAACTTCCTATGACAGAGAAAGTGTATCAGAATGGTTCCTCAGTAGTCCGGGATGATAGATTGCAAATCCATGGAAAACTCCCATGATAACAGATCTGAAGAAATTGAGAGACTCTAATCCAGTAGACTCGTCCCTGTATCGAAAATCGAATGCCTCATTAATGTATTTGGAAAATACTGAGCTGGATATTTTCTTTGCTGGAAAATATTCAGCTGGATATTTGGCAGTGGCATGGATTTATCGATTCAGATTGAGCAGGGAGTGCAGAAGACAGAAGAAGTGATACTTGGATATGTTTCAGTTTGAGCTTTGCCACGATGTCATGGGCTAGCAAGGAACAGAAGTCTGATGCACTCAACACTGTAGAAGCAAAGTATATTGCAGCTTGTGATGCTTGTAAGGAAGCAGTGTAGCTCTGTAAGTTGGTTTCTGGACTGTCCAATCAGGTGTTGAATTCATTTGTGATATATTGTGATGATCAGAGTTGTGTGAAGCTTTCAGAGAACCCGGTGTTCCATGACAAGTCGAAGCACATTGAGATCGAGTATTATTTTCTCCATGATAGAGTCCAGAGGGGAGAAGTGGTTCTCCAGTATATCTCCACAGATGAGAAGATAGCAGATATTTTGGTAAAGCCTATGTCCAAGATGAAATTTTGCATACTTAAGGGACAAGATGGGGCTCGTGGAGACGAATTCCTTATTGAAAAAGGAAGTGATTACTCCCAGGTTGGGAGAGACAACTTATATGTTATTGACATATGGACAGTCATTTTCCAGTTCGGAAAATGGTCCAGGTTGGGCAGTTCCTTTCCAGTCCAGAAAATGGTTCGAGATTTCTGACAGACAGTTATTTTCCAGTTCAAAAAATGGTCCAGATCGGAAAGTCATTTTCGTAATGAAAATGGTCTGATAGATTGTTGATGTACCATAGACAGTGATTCCCCTTGTGGCCAATGTGGGGGAATGGTCTAGGACAGTCATTCTTCTTGGCAGTCACTCTGAGTAGTGGTCAAGTGGAATGGTTTGCCTCGTCAGGTAGTCATTCTTTCAAAGTTCACAGTTGTGAGCAGTTTCGAAGAATGGTTTGTTTTGAGGTTGGTGTAGAACAGTCATTTCCATAGGAAATGGTCCGCACATACATTCCCTAGGGAAGACTCATTCTCTCTAGGTTGCACTGTGATTAGTGCCGAAGGAATGGCCCATTTAGGTGAATGGTCCAGGTTCAGCAATCAAGGATAGGCATTCCCTAGGGCAGACTCATTCTCTCCAGGTTGCACTATGATTAGTGTCGGAGGAATGGTCCAGGCTCAGAAATCAAGGACAATTATTCTTCTATGCTTGGGAAGAATAGTCCAGATAGCCCATGGCTGATGTTTTACTTTCTGAGGGAAGATGCTCTTCCAGATCTCACAGATGTGAGTGGAAGAATGGCCTAGATGACTTAGTTTGTATCATGATATTTTTATGCAAATTGATATCATATGATATGATTGTTGTAGAGATTGTATGTATCTGGACAGTAGTTGTATGCTACTGTGGTGGATGTGATCCACCGGTAGTGATTGTATGTCATTGGTTAGTAGAAGTGTGCTACTGAGAGTGGTTGTGTACCACTGGATAGTAGTTATATACTACTATGAATAGACACAGTCGTGTTCTATTGGATGGCATTGTTCTGACTGCCGTGGAGACTATTAAGTTGGATAGTGATGATGGTGCTCATGATTTGATCATGAGATAGCATGTGTGGCTATGATGATGTTATCAATTGAATGGTTTGTTTGTGCTCAAGACCATTGCCTTTAATACCTCTCTATCTAGGAGGGAGTGTCAATATTATGGTAATTGCGAGAGGTATTAACCTCCATGTGCAACCTTTGACAAGACTAGAATATTTCGGGAAGCAAGAGAAATCCTAAAACATTGGATAATAACCCTAGGAGACAAGTCAGCTCAAGAGAATATTTAATATTGAGTTATTAGCCTCCAGAAAGAGAAGTCGACCCAGTCAAGTGAGATAGAGCAGTATAAATAGAGGGCGTTAGAGCTCATTTTTCACTCATACTCTCACAACTGCATAAGACTAGTGGTGCGCAAGTTTGGAGAGGGAGTGCAGTTGCAGCTACTGCAACTAGTATTTTTGCTTTTGGTTGGACTTTCTCTTGGTTATGGTTTGGACTTTTCGCTTGACCTTTGGTTATTCTTGCTTGGTGTGCTAGCCTTGGAGAAAGGTGTGCTACCTTGGTTGGCTGCTTCCAGAATTATTCTGCGTGTCAAGGTTAAGGTGCTCGAGGGTGGCCTTTGTGCCTATGGTTGGGTGACAATATTGCTATATTGTCTATGGTGAAACGAGCACACCTATTTTTCTAACAGTGTGGACCTTGAGCAACCTCTAGGAACCAAAACGATGTGACAGATCCAAGATGGAGAGCCTCTGCAATAGATGTACGACTCCTCTGCATAAGACTGCGTAAGCCTGACAGCTCCCTCTCTGTGGCTGAGTTTGGCCCTTTGCATGCCCAAGAAAAATATCTCAACCTTGTAAGAAAATCCTCCTATGTTTCCTAAAACAAACCCTCAATATCCTCAGTTCAATCTCTCCCTCTGACTACAATATTGAACTCTCTCAGTCACTCTCAAGTGATACAATTTGTTTGTGCCCTCATCCTCTCTTTATAATCTTACATTGGCTCTTCTCAAAGGATAGCAATGACTAATATTAGATCTCATCTTTCCTTGAGATGCTAAATATAACAGAAAATTTAAATTATTTTCCCAATTAACCTTAGGGAATAAAGCCAATAAAGTCAATGACAACTTAGAACATTATACATGACTTTTCCTAGGTTGGACTTAGGAAAAGATTATGAAAGAGTCCATTAGGGTTTTTAATGTCCCCCTCGTGCTCTAGGACACACGAGCAAGGGTAGACACCTTCCTCACTATTCATTTCAACACTCCCTCTTAGTCAGGAAGGGGTTATGTCGCAACCCCATCTGATCTCTGAACTTCTCAAACTTTTGTCTGCTCGGTGCCTTGGTAAAGATGTATGCCCTATGCTCATCAATCTGTATGTAATCAATCCACATGGCTCCTTTCTGTACACAATCCCGGATGAAGTGATACATGATATCGATATGCTTTCTACGATCATGAAACATCAGATTCTCATATAGCTTGATGCAACTCTGATTGTCATAGTGAATCACGGTAGCTTCTAGCTCATGCCTGAACAAGCCCAAAAGTAATTTCCTCAACCACAGTGCCTCACATGTTTCCAAACTGGCTTACATGTACTCTGCCTGAGTAGAGATCAATTCCATTGATCTCTTCTTCCTATTGAACCAGGAAATGATGCCTGATCCAATGTTGAAGAAACAACCTAAAATACTCTTCATGTCCTCTGCACATCTTGCCAAATCAACATATGTAAGAACTTCTAATGTCACTCCACCACTGCACTCATAGAATAGTCTATACTCCATTGTCCCTCTGAGATAAAGAAGCACATGCTTCACAGCAATCCAATGTACTCTTCGAGGGTCCACCATGAACTGACTCAAAGAATTTACTGCAAAGCTGATATCTAGTCAAGTATTGACCAAATACATGAGTGATCCAATCAACTGACGATAGATAGTGGGGTCTATTGTATTCGAATATGATGCATCAATCTTGCTCCAATTTGTAACCAAAGGTGTGGACATGGGCCTACAATCCATCATCCCGAACCTGCGCAAAATATCTACTGCATACTTCCCCTGTCCTAGGAAGAAGCACCCATCTTTCTGCCAAACCTCCAACCCTAAAAAATAGTGCATCAACCCAAGGTATTTCATCTTGAATTCTGCTGCAAGGTTGACCTTGCAATCTTCTATCAGTTGCTCATCTCCAGTGAGAAATAGGTCATCAACATATAGTACCAGTATAAGAGGCTTCTCCCCTGCAAGAAAGTACAAGTTTGGATCTGCCTCACTCTGTTGGAAGCCCATCTCTCTCAAGTAGTTGTCAATCCTTGAGTACCATGCCCGACGTCCATGCTTGAGCCCATACAAGGCTCTCCTCAGTCTGCCCATATGTGTCTCTCTGCTGCCAACCTCAAATCCCTTAGGTTGCTCAACATATACCTCCTCCTCAACAACTCCATTGAGGAAGGCGGTCTTCATGTCCATCTAATGAATGCACCAACCCTTCTCTGTTGTCAATGAAATGATTGCTCGAATTGAAGAATACCAAGCCACGGGAGAGAATGTCTCCTCGTAATCAACTCCCTCTCGTTGTGAAAACCCCTAGGCCACGAAGCGGGCTTTGTCCATGTCCATGCTTCCATCTTCTACATGCTTAACTTCATTGATCCACTTGGATCCAACCACCCCTTTATCTTTTGGCCTCAGAACTACCTCTGATACATCATTTTTCAAAATGGAGGCATATTCCTCCATCATGGCCTCCTGCCACACCTTATGTCGTCTAGCACTCTCATAATTGGAAGGCTCGGCATCAATGAGTTGGGTCATCAATGCCATATATCCAGGTCTCTTTGGTGGTTTGCTTCACATGAAATCTCTCTCTGGAAGCCCTTCCAACCTAGAATCACTAACTGTGGAATTGTACCACTTAGGTCGTGGCCTAGTAATCTGCTCTTGGGGAATTGCATTATGTTGCTCCTCCTCATCATCAAATCGCTCATGATGATCTTGTCCAACAGTATCCCTCTGAACACATGTATCATGTGTTTGCTCTCGTGATCCTATCTTCTGACTCGTGTGCTACTCCGTTCCTGTTGGTTCTCTCCACTTGTTGGCAAATCCCTCGATCTCCTTAATGCACATTCATCCTCGAACTATACATCTCTACACACAATGACCTTCCCGCGTGTAGGCACATAAATCCTATAAGCTTTGGAAACCTCGTTGTATCCAACAAGTATCCCCTTTACTATCGTGGGGTCCAGTGTTGTCCTCTTCTCGGAAGGGACATGACAATAGCATACACTGCCTCAAATGCGAAGATGACTCACATCTAGCCTAGTACCTGAAAATGTCTCCTCAGGTGTTTGTTTCCCCAAAATTGTGTGGGGACTCCTATTCTGCAAATACTGCACAATTGCTCGCCTCTACCCATAAGAACAATGGTAGTCCATGTTCATGAATCATAGCTCATGTTGCTCTAACCACAATCATGTTCTTTCTCTCGGCCACTCCATTATGTTGAGGATTGTAAGGAACTGTGAGTTCCTTCTTAATCCCTACTTATGTGCAATAATGCTCAAACTCCTTGGAGGTGTACTCTCCCCCATTATTTGATCTTAAGACCCAAATCTTCCTCCCAATCTGGTTTTCCACCAGAGCTCTAAACTCCTAAAACCTCCCAAAGACCTAATCCTTGGTCTTTAGAAAGTAAATCTGGGTCTTCCTAGAGTAGTCATCAATAAACAAGACAAAGTATTTGAAGCCATTCACTGACTCCACACTCATCGGCCCACATACGTCAGAGTGTATCAAATCCAATACTCCCTTGGACCTGTGCTCGCTAAATGGAAAGGGTTTTCATGCATACTTGCCCAATGCACAACCCGTGCAAGGGTCATGCCTCCCAGTTGTAATCTTAGGCAATCAATTGATTTCCTCCCTCAAATGCCCCAAAGCACCAAAATGAATGTGTGTCATCCTCATGTGCCACAACTCACCTATGTTTATAGTGATACTAGTTAATGCTCTCCCTGGATGAACCTGTAACATGTAGACCTTCTCCTCTCGAACCCCAATCATCCTATCCATCTTCTCACCTGACCCACCAGGTTTGATGAACACCTTTACTTTACGAAAAATGACCTCATATCCCTTGTCCTCAAGAGTAGAGACTGAGATGAGGTTATTGGTCAACCCTGGAACATATAACACATCATTGAAACAGAGTGGTTTCCCGGACTCCCTTTGAAATGAGACTAGGCCAACTCCTTGCGCCTTATAGCACCTTCCATCCCCTAAATCAATGACTAGATTTACGCCTCCCTCTTGTAGCCTAGTAAACCACTTTTTATGCTTTGTCATATGACAAAATGCACCATTGTCTACAAACCACATGTCTGAAACAGTTGCACTAGACATACATGCTATGAGGCATAAATCCTCCTCAAATGACTTGGCAAACTCATCCATTGTTGTTGAAGTTGCCATTTATGGCTTATTCTTCTTCTTCCTCTCTGGACACGGTGATGCAAAGTGTCCCATCTTGTGACACTGGAAGCACTTGACTTTTGAGAAGTCAATGTTTTTCTTCCCACCTTTCTTCTTCTTCTTGCCTTTTTCTTTGCCTGCATGAGCCAAACCTTCTTCCTCCTCTGCATGAGTTGAAGATGAGGGTCCTTCTTGACTAATTCTAATATCTTCCTGCACAAAATCATCCTACAGATGTTGCCAATCAAGGATCTTTTCCCGAGCTACCACACCATGGACAAAAACATCCCATGACTTAGTGAAACCGTCAAGTGCAATACGCACCAGCTCGGTATCTCCAGTGTTTTAACCAATTGTTGCAAGTTCATCTATGATTTGAGTTATTCTGCTGAGATAAAAAATCACACCCTCACCTTTGGCCATCTTGCTCCCACACAATTGCTTGCGCAAAGACATCATTATGTTTCATTTTTGTTTTGGTAGAGGTCACTTAGGGATTTCCACATATCTTTTGCCTCAACTTTTCCTGAGAGATGTGGAACCACATGGTCCTTTATCCCATCAAGAATCAGGCTCTTTGCCTTAGCCTCACCTTTCTTCCAGATGACCAATTCAGTTGCACTTGTGGGAGTTATTTCCTTGTCACTGACATGATCTAACACATCATTGACTTCTAATATCATGGTCATCCTTTCCTTCTAGGTGGGGTAATTTTGAGCCCCTTGTAACCTGTCTTCCACCCTCAAACTCATGGCCGTTTTGTTCAAACCCTTGCTGCAAAAATATTACGGCTACCTTGATATGTGCTTAGATTTGTATCATCTTCTTCAGATCTTTCTAGATCTACTTGTTCTATGCTTAGATCTGCCACGATCTTCTTCAAATATGTCCAGATCTTCTTGTTATGTGCTTAGATCTGCCACGATCTTCTTCAGATCTGTCTAGATCTACTTGTTTTGTGCTTAGATATGCCACGATCTTCTTCATATCTATCTACATCTGACTTGGATGTTGTTTCTTTAACTACCTTGCTCTGATACCATGTGAAAATTCCTCTAATAACCCAACATTAACGCAAAAAAAATATTTTTACTTTACAAAAGAAAAATCAACTAGGTTATATTCTTCACAAATTAAATATGCAGCAGAAAATAATATCCAGGATCTAGAGTAAAGACACCAACAACAATCACACAAGGTACACAAGATATTTTTGGACAAATAGTCCCCGGAAAAACCCCAAAGCGGGAAAACTAGTGGAACAGATCTGAAGATTTATTATTCAGCAAGAAATATGAAGAACCCTCTTACAAAAAATAGGTCGATCCAACAGAATATTGATTTGATGCCCAGCGTTCCAATTTTCCAGAGTAGTATGGACCCTAAACAACCTCCAGGAACCAAAACGATGTGACAGATCCAAGTTGGAGAGCCTCTGCAATAGATGTACGGCTCCTCTGCATAAGCCTGACGGCTCCCTCTTTGTGGTTGAGTTTGGCCCTCTACGTGCCCAAGAAAAACCTCTCAGTCTTACAAGAAAATCCTCCTATGTTTCCTTAAACAAACCCTCAAGATCCTCAGTTCAATCTCTCCCTCTAACTACAAGATAGAACTCTCTCAGTCACTCTCAAGTGATACAATTTGTTTGTGCCCTCACCCTCTCTTTATAATATTACATTAGCACTTCTCAAGGGAGATCAATGACTAAGATTAGATCTCATCTTTCCTTGAGATGTTAAATATAACAGACAACTTAAATTATTTTCCCAATTAACCATAGGGAATACAGCCAATAAAGTCAATGACAACTTAGAACATTATACATGAGTTTTCATAAGTTGGACTTAGGCAAATATTATAAAAGAGTCCATTAGGGTCTTTAATGTCCCCCTCATGCTCTAGGACACACGAGCAAGGGTAGACACATTCCTCACTATTCATCTCAACAGAACTATATCTAGAGTCTACTCATATGGTAAGGTCAATGGTATGAGCAACTAGATTCACATCCAAGGTAGAAATTGGCCCATCACATGGTAAATGTTTGATGTTGTGGTGATAGTTTTTGATGGCCATACTTGCCTCCACATTGAATAAGCAAAATGTGACTTGAGGAATTCAAAAGCTCCTCCATGATATAAAATTCAATGAACTACGAGTAAGCATTTGTGGATTCAAAAACTCCTCCATGACATAGAATTCAATGAACTCTAGTATGCCATAGCCTTCTTTCAATCCTCACATTCTTCAAATTGCTAAGGTTTCTACAAATTTGTAGTACTTAGCACACATTTTATCCCCCTATGAGATTGGGATTCCCTGCCAATCTACAGTCCTTCCTATTTTGAGAAATGGGGAAAGTTGGGAATGGAGAAGGTGTAAATGAGAAATAAAGGGCAAGTTATCCTTGCACAAGTTTCAAGGGTGCTAGGCTTAGACATGAATGAGTGACATCTAAGTTGATTTATTTTTCCTATAAGGATGATGCTAGGCCATCTTTGGGTGACATGTAGATGGTAGATTGGATAGATGATACACTAAAGGTGGAAATTTGAAGTGTGACACATAGGGATGTGGTGTGTGAGACATGGTGGAAGAGGTATACTATTTTGTTGGCACGCCCAATCCCTATCTTAAAAAATTATCAAGTTGGACACATTTAGGTGATATACAATAGTATATCACAAGATAATGATGATATGCTTGGACTATGGGTACAAAGGAAGTGAAATAATATCCTAAATTCAACATGGGACAACATCATAACTAAACAATGGCATACAATTTCAAGACTACATGAAACGAAATGGTGAAATGGTACGAAAATCATATCCTATGACTTCAAATACCCAAATAGTGAGACACAATAGGAACAACATGACTATTGATTAGTGTAAGACAACATTTATACTTAGATGGTATCCAATTGTGCAACCATAGTAAGAAAGTTGATGGTACATGGTAAAATCAAGAGGGAAATGATAGAATAGACCCAACACTATTTTAAATGGCATGATCATCATTGACATCACTTTTAACTAGGAAATACAATTTTCTAGAGATAGAGAAATGTTAATCTTTGCCTTATTCAACACTCATGTATTGACTTTGCAGAGGAACAAAACAAGCATGTAGTGAAAGGTGACACTACCATACTTCAATCGCTGAATAAGCAAAATACAAGTCGAGGAATTCAAAAACTCCTCCATGACATAGAATTCAATGAACTCTAAGTGAGCATTTGTGAACTATTGGCTTCTCAGGAAATTACTTGAAGACTCTAGTGTGTTGTAGCTTTCTTTCAATCCTCATATTCTCTGAAATTGTTAAGGTTTCTATAAAATTTAGTTGGGTTTATAGTTTTAGCAAGAATCACATAATTTAGCCTCCTATGAGATTAGGATTCCCACTCCTTCCTATTTGGGAATGGAAAAAGTGTAAATGAAGAATAAAGGGTAGGTTGTCCTTGCATGAGTAAAAGGGTGAAATCCTAGACATGAATAAGTGAGATCTAAGTAAATTCAATGGATCCATAAGGAGGATGTTAGGCCATCACGAGTAACATTGAGGTGCTAGATTGGATAGATGTTGCACTAAGGTGGAAATGTGAAATGTGAAACATAACGATGCGGTATGTGAGACATGGTCGGAGAGGTGGGGGACTATTTTGTTGGCACACCTTAGCCCTATTTTAAAAAAATATCAAGTGGACACATTTAGGTGATATATGATATGAATTAGTAATTGCAGATCACAAGATAATGATGATATGCTTGGATGACCAACCCAAAGGAAGTGAGACAACATCTTAAAGTCAACGTGAAACAACATCGCAACTAAACAGTGTGAGATAGTTTCAAAGCTACAAGAAGCTAAATGGTGGAATGGTATGAAAATCATAGCCTACGACTCAAAAGACACAAGCATGAAACAATAGAATAGACACATTGTTGTTTTAAATGAAATGACCCTCGCCAACATTATGTTTGACTAGGAGATACGATTTTCTAGAGTTAGATAAATTCTAATCTTTGTCTTACTTGACATTGAGATAAGGACTTCGTAGAGGAATTGAACAAGTATGCAACCAAAGGTCACTTTGCCTACCCACCCACCCCCCCTTAGTACTTTACCTTAGGGCCCATATTCAAGCTATTTTTGTACAATGTTACAAAGTTATTTCTATCAAAGATCAACTAAGAGCATTTTAGGGTTGAAAAGAGACCAATCTTGTTGACTTATGGGATTTTTATATGACTTTAATCAATACCCATTTTATCAATAGACACAACAATATTTTAAATGGAATGACCTTCATCGATATGACATTTAACTAGGAATTAAAATTTTCTAGACTTAGAGAAATTTTAATCTATGTCTTACTTGGCACTGACGTAAGGACTTCGCAAAAGAATTGAACATGCATGGAGTGAAAGGGGACACTACCTAGCCCACCCCCTCTTTGTATTTTGGCTTAGGGCCCATCTTCAAGTATTTTTTGTACAATGTTACAAATATCTTTCTATCAAACTAGAGCTAAGTGAATTTCAATGATAAAGAGAGACCAATATCGCTAACTTATGGGATTTTTATGACTTTAATTAATACCCATTTATAAGAAATGTGACTTTGATTCTATCATTGATTATAGTAAGTAGCAATGAAACATTTTCATATACTTCAACAACCATACAAGGCCTAAGTCACTCCCTCTAAAATTTACCTAGGAAATCCCCATAGCGTAACACCCGATCACCAAGTACAAAATCTTTTAGCTTGAGATGGGTATCGTAGAATCTCAATTCTATGCAATGCTTCAAGCATAAACGTATCCAATTTGTGTATCTATTCTAACATCTCTTTTTATGCCTCAGGCAAATCTAAGTCCATCGCTATAATCATTTTCAAGAGTTTGATCTCAAGCTCCACCAACATGATGTTACTTTCCCCATATACCATTTGGAAAGGAGCAAATCCAGTCACAGTCATCAAGGGTGTCTTGTAAGCCCAATTTGCTTCTCATAATCATTCCCCAAAATTTCTCATGAATGTCCATTGTCTTTATGAATATCCTTTCAAATTCCTCGTTGTTGACTTCAACCGAGGGAATCCATTGTGGTTTGTAAGGAGTGGAATTGCGATGACAAATATGATATTGTTCAATTAATTCCTTATGAATATTTACCATGAAGGCCCTCCCCCTATCACTAGCTAGCTCATCTGGAATGCCAAATATGGTGAAAACATCATCATATAAAATAAATTGCAATATTTTGAGTTTAGTTTCCCTCGTGACTTTTACTTACAAAATCCAACCCCTGCTTATCAAAAGGTTCTACAATGAAAAAGGCTACAGTGGAAGTGCTCCTCAAGCAATGAATCATGCATTGACTTGTATCAAGGTAGGCCAATAATAATTTGATTGCAATATCTTGAAGGTTTTCCTTTTCCCAACATAATGTCCACCTCCTAGCTCATAATGACTATTACTAAGATCAAGATAGACAACACCTCATAATAAAAAACTAAGTTTGTATAAATAATCATCATGAAAATTATACACTCTTCTTGATCAAACTTTTCTACTTGGGTTGTGGCCTCTATTTTGAGATTTTCCCAATATCTACATAATCAGAAATATCAGCAAACCAAAGCCACTCTAGATAGCCTTCACCTTTGTTGAATCCATTGTAATTCCCTCTTATGTTATGTAATATCCCAATATGATGCATTCTTTAACCATGAGTTTGCACTTAGTGAAGTTTTACATGACTCAATAAATTGGTTAAAGTACCTTAACTAGGTTTCTCAGATCATCTTCAAAAGTGGAACAATAACATCCAAGCCATCCATGAAGATTTATTGAGATGTGGTTACATGATTCAAGAAAATGCTAAGGACCACCCCTTGGAAGTTATTAGGAGCACAAGAAACAAAGGCAAGAACCTCATAGGGATAAGTGCCCCATGGACATGTAAATGGCATATCGTTTGGATGCTTTGGTACTATTTTAATCTAACAACAACCCAAAAATCCATCAAGAAACAAATGAAACTTCGTATCTACCAATCAATCCAGCGATTATTGATGTTTGTAGCATTGGACATGTACTTCCACATCGGTTTTGTGTTTAACATGTGAAAGTCGCCATTAATACCTCTCAAGACTTAGGAAAATCACTTTATTAAAGTAATTATTAAAGTCCATGCATTTTTATAATTAATTGAGTTTAATTTAATGAAATGTCTAAGTTTTTGGCATTAGTGAATTAAATTAAATCTTAGCCATTGATCTCAAGTGTTGGTGAGATCTAATCTCAACCATTGATCATTTTGGAGATCTAGGGTTTTGGATTTAGGGTAAATTCAACATTATAAAAGGCAGCTATGATGAGAGGAGACACACATAGTGAGATCTCATTCATTGGGTGGAGAAGAACTTTCATCCAAGCGTGCAGGGTCCGAGGAAGGGAGCAAGGGGCAGCAAAGGAGTAGTCGCTAGTAAGATAGAAGGACAAATCTTGAGGTGTGATCAACTATTTTTTTGTTTGTATTTTTCCTCACAGTGGCCATTTTCCCATGACAAGAGCCCTTGTAAGCTTGGATTCATTTATAATAAAAAGTTGATATGAAGGGCAAAAATATGTGTGCATAATTGTGGTTTCCTGTTTATTGCTTTCGTTGATTTATATATTTAAATCGTTAAAACCAAGTTGTGTTTTTTATTCAGTAAATATATAGTAATAGATCAATTACAACAAGGTATTTGCTAGGAAATCATTTATTGGGTGTTGGGTGAGTAAAATTAGCATGGTATCAAAGCAAGATCTCTAAGGAGGAAACCAAGGATGCACAGATCCAGTGATTTCTTGTAGGAACATCAGTACAGCAAGGGAGAGAGACAAACCCAACCATGGAAAAAAAATTGCACGCCGTACAGCCAAGGATGGCCAGATCGATCGTACAAGTCGCGTATGATTGTCGTATAGTCGTACAGTGCGTGGGGGCAGCTGCAACCAGCCATGGGCAGTTGTTGGGTGCTGCAGGCAGGCCCAGACAGTCGCGGGCAGCCACTGAGTGTTGCGAGTAGGTCTAGATAGTCACGAGTAGCCTCAAATAAGCCGCAAGCAGTAGTAGGAGAATGCAGGGAATCTCGGGCAGTAGATCCGAGCAGCAGCAAAAGGTCTGGGAAGCGGGTAACAAAGATTGAGTTGAGGGCAACATATCCAGGCAGTGGAAAAATTATGGGCAACAGAAAAAATTTCATAACAGAAGTGTTGGGTGGCTTGTTGAGTAGTGGAAGAATTCCAGGCAAGGATCCAGGTAGACAATAGAAGAGATCGGGTCAGTTTTTTATGCTTGACAAAATAAGCACACGATAGTTTTTTGAAGATCTAGAACTGGCAATGGCTTCTCTCTGGTTTGAAGACAGATTGGATGGAGCATCAAATTTTCTCTTGGAAAGCGAGGGTGACCTTGATCTTGAAGGAACATGATCACGAAAAGGTTGTTCCTACACCAATAGATGCAACAGAGAAGGTGACTCTCGAGAAAAAGGACATCAAAGCCCAGAGAGTCATCATGGATGTCGTGAAAGATCATTTGATCCCTCACATGGCAAAGAAGTAGTCGGCCAGAGAGATGTTCAAGGCTCCCAGTGGATTTGTTCCAGAGTGATAACTTGAACAGGAAGATGATCTTAAGGAACAAGCTCAGAGCCATCCAGATGTCAAGATTTGGCAATGGTACCAATTACTTCATGGGGATCACTCAAACACATGATCAGCTTGCAGCCATTGTAGAGAAAGTGGACGAGGCAGAACTTGTGAATGTGGCACTGAATGGGTTCACGAAGTCATGGGAACCATTTGTCAAGGGGATATGTGTTCGAGAGAAGCCTCCATATTAGTATAGACTTTGTGATGATTGCATCCAGGAAGAGACTCAGGAGGAGTCTAAAACAGGCAAGCAAGAAGATGGAGAGGAGAACCTAGCTCTGGTCAAGTAGACCAAGAGGAGCAAAGGATAAGGTTCGAAGGAAGGAGAAAAGAAGGACTTGAGTAAAGTCAAGTGCTTCACGTGCCATAAGACGAGGCACTATGCATCACAATTTTCAGAGAAGAAGAAGTTAGGGAGAACACGCAGCATGTAGCAGCCACAACAAAAACTCAAATGGACGAGTTTGTTGTGAAGTTTGATAACGATTTCTCACTAGTCTCCTACCTCTCTAACAGCATCATCGCTAGGAATGAATGATACTTGGACAATGGTGCATCTCATCATATGACGGAGGCATGGGAGCTATTCAGCAGTGTGACGACATAGTACACAGGATCTCATGTGGAGCTTGGTGATGATGTTGAGTATGTAGTGGAGGGGAGAGAACTATGTTGTTCCAGCTTGAGTCGGGAGGTTTGTTGGAGGCCCAAGATGTGCTTTATGTCCCGAAGCTAAAGAAAAAATTGCTCTCAGACACAGCTCTAGACGACAGGGTTATGCAGTCTTGTTCAAGAAAGGGCAAGTACTCGTAGGGAGCTGGCCCTAACACAACAATAAGCATTGGTGTTAGAGAGGACAAGTTATACAGGTTGCAAGGAAAGCATGTTCATGGGTCCAAGGAGATCTTAGATCATGGATAGATGTCAATGGCAGAAGACAAGGAGCAGGAGGCTTCAAAGGGTGAGTCGAGTTCACAGACTTCCAGTTCAAGGAGTCAACCTTCAGGTGGGAAGGATTTAACCCCTTCCAATTTTGTTAAGAGACTCGATTGGTATGAACTAAGATTGATGGATGCTCATAAGCATGTGGAGGCTCCTAGGAGAACAAACAAGGAGATAAGGCCTCCGAAGAAGTGTCCATACTTCATGGCACTAATGTGTAACATCATCAATTTTGAGACTTCCAGTGTTCAAGAAGCAGCAAACTAGCAGGGTTGGAGAGATTTCATTGTGTAGGATGATGTGTGCGACATTGTGTCAAGGTCGGAGGGAGAACCACTTCTAGATGGTTCTTTGAGAAATAACTTCCTCACAAAGAGGGAGAGTTGATGTTTGTAACTTCAAACAAGTACTTCCACATTGGTTTCATGTCTAACATGTGGAAGTCGTCATTAATACCTCTCAAGACTTAGGAAATTCACTTTATTAAAGTAATCATTAAAGTGAATTCCCTTTTATAATTAATTGAGTTTAATTTAATGAAGTGCCTAAGTTTTTGGCATTAGTGAATTAAATTAGATCTAATCTCAACCATTTATCATTTTGGAGATCTAGGGTTTTGGATTTAGGGTAAACTGAACATTATAAAAAGTAGTTGAGGTGAGAGAAGGAGACACACACAGAGTGAGATAGTGAGATCTCATTGATTGGGTGGAGAAGGACTTCCATCCAAGTGTGCAAGGTCTGAGGAAGGGAGCAAGGGGCAACAAAGGAGTAGCAGTCAACAAGATCGAAGGATAGATCTTGAGGTGTGATTAACTATTTTGTTGTTTGTATTTTTCCTCAAAGGGGCTACTTTTCTAAGACGAGAGCCCTTGTAAGCATGGATTCATTTATAATGAAAAGCTTATTTGAAGGGCGTAAATATGTGTGCATAATTGTGGTTTCATGTTTATTGCTTCCACTAATTTATTTATTTAAATCATTAAAACCCAGTTATGTTTTTTATTCAGTAAATCTGCAGTAATAAGTAAATTACAGCAAGGTTTTTGCTAGGAAATAATTTACCGAGTGTTAGGTGAGTAAAATTAACAACGCTTGATCCATGAATGCCAACATGGAATGATCCTTCCTAGTAGCTATGTTTTGTTTTCGGTAATCCGTACATATCCTCCTTTTACCACCCTTTTTAGGAATAACGATGAGTGTGGAGACCTGTTTATTCTCTGCAATTGTATAAACAAAATCAATGTACAAAAGACATTATTTCTTCTATCACGATCTTTGTCATTTTGGTGTTCAATGATACCTAAGGTTGTTTTGTCATTGTTGTCTCTTCCTTTATGAAGATATAATGTTGGCAGATTTTGTTGGGGATACTCTTCATGGACTTGGTCATGCTTGGACTATAGATTTTAAAATCCCACATATTAACATTACCAACTGACTATAATGCAAAAAAAATTATTACAGGAGACACATTGGAGTAGTTTCCTTGAACAACAATATGCCACCACGTGCCAAGAAAACTTATTTATGATGTAATTTCACAAATTTTCAATTGTTGACAAGGCATTTAATGAAGATCATTTTGGATCACATATATAATAATAGCAAAAAACAATACAAGCCTAAATAGATTCCATGCATTCACTATATTGCAACACTGCTTCCCACTCGATAATATGTAGCAAGAAATCCTAGTTTTTAAGCAATCTGATAAATACTGTGTGGAGCAATCTGATAAATACTGTGTGGAGGGACTAACCAATGTTCATTTTTGTTAGTGTTGTTATGGCTAAGTCCAACAATAGAAAGCTAGATGTATCATTGATGTGTTCTACATGAGCAAGTAGCGACCAAACAATCTCATGATTTTGATGTTGATGATAATTCTAATCGTATATTGTCTCATATTTTAATGTGCTAATTCATCACACACACACATGCATCTGGGGTACATATATAATTAGGCATTAGAATCTGAACATGCGAGAAGCGGTACCCTGCAACCGAAGTAACCTGCAAAATTAAATTACCTCTTTGAGATGCCTTTTAGGGTCATTTGGGTTTTACTTACTAGCAAATTCAATTGTTTTTCAATTGTTAATTTATAAGCTATCCACACAAGTCATACCAATTACAAAGTCTCAGGCTATACAAATTCAAGTGGTATGATAATGATTACATATCACTTCCTCTTAAATATTAGGTGTATAAGCCATGAAACATTGACCTAAATTATAACCTCCATTTCAGGATATTACGTGAAGAAATTTTTCACTATCTAAACTTTAACAGTATAGATTTTTGCTCTTCAAACTTCAATACTTGCACCAGAAACCTTTTTCAAAATGATGGGAAAATAATAAGTGAGGACCATTTCATGTCCTAACTTAATAGTTACTTATGGTGCAGATAAGATGTTTAGTTTATTTCATTTTTCTTCTCATGATCAATTTTACAAGATATGACAGCACATAGTAATGATACAAGCTAAAACCTAAAAAGTGCTGTATCACAGTAGAGATTTTTGCTCTTCAAAAACTTCAATACTTGCACCAGGATCCTTTTTTGGAATGATGGGCAAAATAACAAATGAGGGCCATTTCACTTCCTAATTAATAGTTATTTATAGTAGAGATAAGATGTTTAGTTTGATTCAATTTTCTTTCCTCGTGATTAATTTTACAAGTCATAAAAGATATGACAGTGCATAGTAGTAATACAAGCTAAAACCTAAAAAGTGGTACATCACCAGGGCTGATATTATCTGCCTACAAAAAAAATTCAAAAATTCAAAAATGATATTATCATCTTTCTTATGCCTAGATGCAAGCTGAGCATACACCACCTCTGTGAATGCACAAAATATAGAACTATGCTGAGTCATGAGAAAAAAGGAAAACAAAATATATTTTTGTAGTATAGAAAATATAATCATGGTAACATGGAATAGGTATCCTCACCACTATTTTGCTTGTCTTTCAGCTGCCTTTCCAAAGCTTTTATTTTGGAGAAATCTGCTTAATCTACCCACCTATACCCAAACATGCTATCGACAGAAATAAGTAGTGAAAGCAGCCTCATAATAATACAGGAAAATTTAGATTGTATGAGCATCGAGAACAAACACCATTGCATACTATAAGGCTTTGTAGAAACATCAGTGATCCTAGAAACTAAGAAGAATCCTTTTGTGTAGAACACTACCATGTTGCTCTAAGATACAACTTAAAATGATATCAAGTGAAATGGCAATGAGCAATTCTATAAAAGTTGGAGGATGACAGTAATAAATAATTGTTAACAGTTAAAACATGTCATCTAAAATAGTATATTTCTAAGCAAGAAGATAATGGACTATTTAGTATTTAATAAAACTGAGTTATAAATAAACTTGACAAATGACAAAAAAAGTCATCTAAAACATATATAAAGAAGTTATTTCACCAATTGGATTCTCCGCATGTAACTCTCAAAATCCCAACAGGTTTGGGGCTAACGATGGGGAACTTCAACCATAGACCAAGGTTCCATTCCTAGGGGCTTTCCAACACCATGAAATAGCCATGGGGGCACCTAGAGGTAGGGGTTGAAATTATGGCAATGCATTGTGTACCCACCCATATCAACATGGTGTGGCCTAGCCCCATCTTGATGGTGCAATCAAGGTCCATGTCACCATATTAAGGACCCCAGCCTATCCACATATTCTCTTCTAAAAATGCTTGCCATTTAACAAAAAAGTGTCCATTTGGAAAGAATTTTGGGTTTTTTTGGTGGTCTTCGAATTTTGCAATCAAGTTATGTTTAGAGAGGATGGAAGCTTCGACTCCCCTAACCATATGTACAAGGATTCCTGCGGCACTGCACCCAAAAGGATCCCTTAATCTTTACAAAAGGAGTGATAGCTAGAGAATTTTCCTATGTTGCACGGGGACCCGTCCCCGCCCAAAAAAACCCGCATACCCGTCGTCCCCGCATTTCGGGGACTTGGGGACCCTTAGGAAACTTAACCAAATTGTTGGGGACTCGGGGACTTGCTGGCTGTCCCCAAGACGTTCTGGACAGATTTTAGGGATGTTCCAAACAGATTTCGAGCATGTTCTGGGCAGATTTCAGGGATTTTTTGGGCAGATTTTGGGGATATTCCGAGCATATATCTTCAGTCTTGACAATCATGGAAATTGATGATTGGACAATAAGATCATTTTTCCCATCTATTATTTTTGTATTGCATTGAATCTAAATCTGTTGTAAACGCTGCAGCTCAAAACATGGGTTTTGTGATGGGTTTTGATTTGGGTTTTTGGTGATTTAAATATTGTATTTTCAGCAGCAAGGTTACAACAAGCAAAACTTCCATGTCAAAAAAACGAGAAATGCAACATTTTAAAGGGCTGATCCTTGTGGTTATTGCTCTTGTTCTTCTCATTTTTCTGGTCATCTTAGCTTTTACATGTTGTACATGGGTTTCCAGGGGTCATTCAATTATAGTGCTTCCACCATCCCAACCTCAAGCATTGTGAAAACAATCAGATAGTATTGACTTCAATTGGTACTAAATGTTTGAATAAATTCCTATTCAATCACCTTCTTAATCTGAAATATGAATCTAATCTCTTTACAGAACCAAAGTGTTTTATAGTGTTTTTCAACACAGCCATAAAAATCTGCAAAACCTATTGAAGGGAATGCCTTTTAAGTTTTAACATAATCGTCATTAACAAGAAATATGAGGAAGAAAAACTGCTATAGAGACATTTCTCACTTAAGTTTCTTAAAGCTAAACTGCATTTTGCTCTTGTCTAGCAGCCAATAATGAAATGGCACTCATCCCTTTTTAAATTGCTTAGGCTTTTTCAGAATTGGCAAGTGTAAGGGCTGTTATGCTTACAAGCCTGAAGCAACTACAAATGTTTATGGTGAATTTTAAATTTTTAATATATATGTATATTATTGTCGTCCCCAACCCGCCGTCCCCTGAACAATTTGGGGGTGCGCTCTAGCCGTCCCGGGTATGTGTCCCCCCATCCCCGCCGTTCCCCTGTCCCAAAAACCAATGCAACATAGGAATTTTCTAAGCAGAAATATGAAAAAAAGGAGTCAATGCACCCAGTGAAAGGATGGGATGAAGTTCTCTTGCTAGAACTTCCCACAATTATCAAAGGCAATTGCTTCAAAATTAGCAAAACTCACCCCAGTTGGAAAATTTATTGTGGCCATCTCCAAGGAACTTGGAGGATCATAGAAATGTGGAAACCCTTCCCCTCAAAGGTGCAGTAGGGGTTTCTTTATTTTTACCTTTAATCATCTAGAAGATGAGCACAGCACATTTAGAGGTGGCTCATGGGTTCATGGACACTAAGGGGCTCTACATAAACTACTAGTCAATGAGCTTTGATTTGTCTAAGGATGTCTCAACGACTATCCAACTCTAGGTCGAGCTACCTTTCGTCCCTGTCCACCTTTGGATGCCAAAGATTTTTGAGTTAAAAGGAAACAAAGCAGACAAATTCATTGATGCTACTAAGTGTAAAGAAAGAACATTGCCTTTGGAAGAAGATGTTTAGAAGACTTGAAATATATTTGATCATCACCAAAAGTCACACACATGCCTCCAAAAAGGGTATCCATTGTCCAGAAACCTACTTGATTTTCCAAAATAGTATGTTTCCAAAAACAGCAAATTCGAAAATCGATGAATATTGAATACCCGTTTGGAAAAACAGCAAATGGGTAGTATAAACAGCAACAAGCTGCTAAAAATAGTCAGTTTCTAAAAATAGAAGCTTTCCCAAAATAACACAAAACAAAAAAGAACCCATCTGAAGCAATCATTCTCCCATGCATGCTCCAAGTGTTGCATGTAACATTCATGCATGAGAACCCTACTAAAAATAGAAGTGAAGTCGAAACTGAACAATGTTATCAGAACCAATCGGTTCTGCCCAGTTTGGGAGGTTTCTAGTCAAAACTGGTCTCCCAAACCGGATTCGACCAATTCTATATGGAACCAGTCCAAAAACGGTCGGTATTGACTGGTTCAATACAATCACAATGCTAAGCAAGAAAAAAAGGTTAAAAAGAAAAACCTGGTATGAGAGTGATTCCAACCTCATCGGACTTCATATGAATAAAAATAGATTTTCATATTTCATAATTCAGCAGACTTGACAGTGTTCAAGATTTCAGAATTTCAGGACTTTTGGGAATGCAACTTCTCAAGATTGGATTCTATCATGTATGAGGGTATGGGATTGGCTTTTCATCCAGAGCACCAAGCCCTATATGTACCCCGATGTTGGTGATGTTGACTGTTGAACTCCTATGTCATGACCACAGTAAAAATGTTCCGTTCACTCAGGCTAAACCCACTAATTAGACATCTTAATCTTTCTGACTCATTTTAATGCTTGGATTAGCCAATTTCATCAAAATTGAAGGGTGTTGATTTGAGCAACAACACAGTGGATAGAATTTGATCTACAAGTAACACCAAGCACTAGTACTAATGTCCCTAGAAGATCGACAAAGAGGCCAGAGGAGGCAGAAGCTAGAGGGAGAGGGTGCTACTAATGATGAGGATCCCAATATAGGGGATGATTTTGATTATATGTAGTTACTTGTTGTAGCATAATCTTTTTTGGACTCTAGAGGCCATTTAGAGCTTCAATGTTTATGTATTTTGTTTCAAATATGTATTGCACTGGATGCTATTTTGTTACATTCACCCTTACATGATATATAAATGAGAAAAGTTTGCGTATGTTGTGCCTAATGGTTTGGATTTACATTGATGTACATGAATAAATATTTTTTTAAATTAAAATATGAATATTTTATGTATGTTTTGGTCAATAGGTTTTGTTTTGGGTTTTTTTCCCCTGATCCAATGCCGTTCTACTTTTTGGGGTCGACCAGTTCAGTTTCTGTGCCAATAACACTAAAGCACTGAATATGGTGTCCCCCGTATCACTCTGAAAAATATCTGGAAAAAGGACTCGACCTGATCTCAAATTTCTGGAAATAATAGATGTATTCACAAAATTACCACTAGAATTTGCAAGGGAAAAATCGGCATTAACATTGTCTCCATCTGGGGAAAGAATCCCCCTGTAAGATGCTAAGAATCCCAAAATTTCAAATCCTGATGAAAGACATGTGAACAAAAACTTGGGATCAAGTCAAAGACTCAAATCACCCAACCAAGATATGACACTAAAAACCTGATTTGCCTCAACTTGACTCTCACTCAACTCAAGAGTCAAGACACAACCTACAGACTTAATCAAACCTAGACCTAATACTTCTTTTTTCTCTTTTTAGTGAAAGGAAAACCCACACATTTGAAAACAAACATATCCTAACCAACAAGATTTGTGACCAATGAACATGCTCAAAAAGCCAATGAAAGCAGTGATGTAATCAATTGATTATACAAAACCACTCATCATGATCAACACTCTGGCATAACTAGTCATGCAAATGATCCATTGCCTAAAATGTCTTCATGTGCTCAACAACCAGAGAAGGCAATAGAACCGAACATGCCAGTGTTCACAACTCATACCATGATTGATTACAAACCAACAAGAAAAAAAAAATCCCAAGGCTCCTATGTGTTGACTCTGAAATAAATCCTCCATGTATTCTTGGCTTTCCAAACTCAATCTTATCTAGTAAAAATGAGTGCTCCACATGAAAGATATTTTTGGTATTAAATGCATCCTTATCCACTAAAGTAGGGCACACCCTTTGAAGCTTCTTTGATCCATAATTTCTCAGCTATGGCTGACAAGATTCACCAAAACGGATATTTTCAATATTAAATTTAATTAATTACTCTTCTTCTGAGTTTCCTTCGCTATTGTGTAATATTGTTTTATGAATTTAATTGCAAAGAACTCAATCCAAATAAGAAACAATCACTTACAAAAGTAGACACTCAAATTTACCCTCAATAACCCGATGTGGGAAAACTCCAGCACCAAAATGGCTTGCTCAGCTCTTTGTTGGATTTCAGTGAATACAAATTACAAAGGGGCTCTTATAGAGGTTCAACACTATGCATGGATTCGAGGTTGTTATCAATGTTGAATACTTCCTTTGTTCTGACTCCATATTTCAATAGTCTCAGCTTTTTGGTTCTGGTTCTAGCTCTAGCCTTGGCTCTCGAGCCTCAACTACACTAGAACGTGAACTAGTACAATTTTGAAAATTCTTTTGATGTGCAACAACATCAAACCTACTAACACCAAACTCATGAGTCTCAAAATTTGTCATCCCTTCCTTTAGATGCTCAAGATCAAACTTGCCGAGAATCGATTATAGTAACCTCTAAAACTACTCGCCCAAACTATTTAGCTTCCTCAACATGTGGAGGAAGTGCATGTACGTGGTGTCTATGTGGCTCTTGATTCATTGCAATATTGACGAGGTGGGTTGTAAACCACACATCCTGCTCTCATGTTGCCACATCCCAACCCAACCAATCCTATCTCTTCCACTCTATCGAACACATGTGGAGGGTCATGTGGAGACAACATAGGAACCAAGTATTTGTTGGTTAATGGTCATGGTTGGCCATGTTGGATGCATTAGTTATGTCAAGGATGAAATCACCTATCGAAGATTATCTTGTCAACAACCTCTTTGTTGAAAATCTTACTTGTCAATGACCATGTCGTATCGATGACTTTGTTGGCAATGATCACCTCTTTGTCGATGGTCACCTCTTTGTACTTTGTTGTAAATGACTCTATTGTCAATCATCCCCGCCTTGTTGTCATAATCCTTGTTGATCATTTGCCTGTCAATCAACACTTTGTCAACAACACCCTTGTTGGTCATCTTCTTGTCAGTGAACACAATGTCGACAACACCCATGTCCTTCACCTACCTATTAGTAAACATTTTGTTAGTTATCCCCTTGTCGGTGGACACTTTGTTGATAAACACTTGTCTTTTAACCTACTAATAGCATGGAAAGCACAAGCTCCTACCCATATTCCGAGTTCTCATTTCACAATAAGAGTTATGGTCTTAGGCATTTACTTTCAAGCCATTATGTGTACCTCCCCATTTTCAATGCTTTTGACCATACAAAAGCAATAAATTCAAAAGGTGATCTCAAATTCTACCTTCTAAATGGGGTGGCAGCCTCCTTTCTTCTCTATGGGAGTGGTGTTGATTTGCTCTATTAATGTCTATGCCATACTTCTCTTGAAGTGCACTTTTCATGTGTCGATATTTAGACTCATCACCTTGTTGTAGTCTCCTCGTCCTCTTGGAGTACTCAGCTATCCTAGGGGTGTGGCTCCTCCCTTAGATTTAGATCATCCTTTGTGGCTTTCTTTGGACTATATCCATAGCCATCATCTTGCAAACAAGATCAATGGTTGTCACACTATGGTGACTAATTTTCTATTGAAGGGACCTCATGCGTTTCCACATAGTCCACTCCATAACATATGGGGATCTCAAGAAGCTTGGTCCTACAATGATCTTGCATTCCAATGAGCACAATGAGCCACTGCAAACAATATTTACCAATTTTTTAGTATTATTCAACTACCCTTGAGGGTGTGTGGCTTCTCTCATGAACTCAAATGTTCTGATAATGAACTCAACTTGTCATAATTAAATCAACATGTTAAATTTATAGCAGCTGCAAGAGTCATTCTCCCGGAGGATGGCTAAGACCCTAGACGAGATCTAGGGCCCCCAGTGCACTCCTGGGGTTCTTGGTCTGGGACCAAGCAGATAAAAGACCCTAGATATATCTAGGGCCCCTGGACAGGGTCCAGGGTACCCATGCCTGGGGCATGGGTTTCTTGGTTTGGGACCAAGCAGATAAAAGACCCTAGATATATCTAGGGCCCCTGGACAGGGTCCAGGGTACCCATGCCTGGGGCATGGGTTTCTTGGTCTGGGACCAAG
>SNQJ01S0003620.1:251581-267013 GCA_010110895.2 Picea sitchensis
ATGTGTAATCTGAGTTCTTCTCTTAAGTTGCTGCTGTCTACTTTACATGTGGTCTATCTATGATTGAGTTATAGATCTAGTTGCCTTGAGTATTGAATTTTAAAAGAGCTTACTGTTTTTGCAAATTTACCCTAAAACTAACACAACAACTATCACAATGGGTGGTGGTTGATTTCTTGTTATTCCCTTGAAAAAAACACATGCTTCCCCCAATATCAGTTGCAAGTGTTCATTGGTGGTACCATGGTTAAAACCCTATGGTCCATAAGTATACTTTCAAAAAGGCTTGATAATTTCAAGAGCCCTTCGTTGCCCACTTTTCTTGCATAGCAGTACAACAACATTTCCAAAGAAGGTAACTTGCTTCTACATTTCAATGACAGTGATTAAGATGCTTTCGTAGAAATTCTTGATCTACTTTATTTCCCCTTGAAGGGTTGTGCTTCTTCATTTATTGTTGTCTATTTTCGTTTTCCTCCAATCTTGGTTGTCATATCTTCTTTGTTCTGGCCTTTTGATTCTTGAATGTGGTCTAGATGAAGCTTCCAACACTTCTTCTAATGTCCACTAAACTTACAATGGCTACAAAAATCTTTGTCATTGTTGATGAATGACATTTCTTTTCCCCTGCTTACAACTTTGGCCTTCCAAGACTGGGTTTTCCTCTGTCATCCTTCTTTCTAGAAAGGAGTTATGGCAACCTCATCTCTTCTTAGAATATCCCAAACCTTTGATATGAGGATTTTTCCTCCAAAAAATGGCCAAACTATGGTTATTCAACCCACATATAGAATAGGGAGATGCCTACCAACACTAGGGTGCCATAACTTATGGCCTCTCTTCTTACAAAAAACATAAATAGAAGAGTGTTTTCAGGCATAGATTTTTGGTTTGCTTTTTTGCTTGTTGGCTTGCTTGCTTTGTTTTCCATGCAATGGAACAATCTTAGATGTTGGGTACATCCCCTTTATGTCCTCTTCAAATTCTACACGGGCTTGTTACCTCCTTTTCATTTAATGTGGACTTCTCTTCCTTTGAAGTTGTTGTACTTCCCTCTTTCGCCTTCAAAATGATTATCCTCTCGGTAGGGTTGGTACCTCTTTGAGCTTATCCCATTTTTTCCAAGGAAAAGATCAAGGCTTTATTTCCTATAGAAACATATAGGTACATTATGTATGTGGAAAGAGCACTCAAAAGAAGGTACGTCCTCTCATAGCATCAAAGAATTGACTTGACAAAAGGGCTTCAAAGCAAACAACTCAAGTATTAATGCCCTACTAAAAGAGGATTGATCAATCCATCCCCCTATAGAAGGTTCCAAAGGGACTATCTGTAGAGTTGAATCATTATTTATGAGATTCGAAGGGATTTCCAAATCCCTATCAAAATACGAGTTATCAAATTCAGGTGGTCTCTTCATTCCCACTAATGAGGTTTCATTTGCACATTTAATCCACATAGGGAATACCACCATAGACTTGTCTTTTCTCCATTCTTCAAGGAGAGAGTTGATTCCTCAATCAGATATTTTGGACAAGCATTGATATGTGGCTCTAGAGATGTTGCTTGTTGACTTTTTCTAGACTAATCAACTACATTATTTGAATACAGTTGTTTTAGAGATTATCGATCCTTTGGTTTGGATTTGGGACCCTTTTTCCCCTGTGGGTGAGATTGCACTTCAGGGCAAGAGTCCTAAATATGACCTATTTGCTGACAGTTCTAGCACCAAAAAGTTGTATTCTCATAATCTAGAAGAATTTTACCATTATAGAATTATCTTGTCCAATAACTCTTGACTAATGTTGAGCTCAACACAGATTCGGGCATATGTAAAAAGACTTGCTTAAATCCAATCAATGTCTACTTCTATAAATATGCCCAAGGAATCCTCAATGTCTTCAAATGTTGTTAATACCACATATGTATTGGCAGATTTGTTGATGTTTCTCCAGTTAGCAGCATCCGGAAGACATTCTCCCAGATTGGTCCTGTTGATTTGACCGAGGGAAATGACTCATTCACTCATAGAGCTTTGCTTGTGGTGAGTGGCCCAGGCGTAGTCCTTCTCCTGACACGGAGAGGATAGACTCAAGGTGCTCTCACATTGCCTGTTCCAGGATGGAGTGATCTATATTAATTAGACGTGCATATGAGGAAATAATCATCAACATAAATATAATATATTTATAATATAATGTATAAATATATATAATCGATAATTAATAATTAATAACAAATTAATTAATGAAAAAGACAATAATGGAAAAGACATGTCCATTAATGAAAGGGCACTGCGCCCAAGTATATATATCGGGGCCCTCAATTGTAATATATCATCTCATATAATATTTACTTACAATAACCTCTCATCAAGTTCGCTAAGTCTTGCTTTGGTTTTCAATGTGTAATTATTCTATGATAACAGTAGCATTTAAATCATAAGGCAATAATTATTAGATCTGAAAATCAAAAAATTCAACATGGTATCAGAGCTTTTCATTTAGCTTTCAGTGCCAGCACTAGTATAAGTCTTTTCCAAAGCTAGTTAAAAGCTTTCAGTACCATATCTGATAGATCTGTTTCAGATCCTTTATTTTTTGCAATTGTACAATCGTGGTCGCGAGCAACCTCTGCACACAGGGCGACCACATTCCCTTTGGTCACAATTTGACTAATTATAGGGCATGACCGCCTTAAGGATTCCACTACATAGTGCGACAAACTCTTTTGGTCACTCTCAGTTTCTCTGCAAGCTGTGACCGGTCGCACTGTGATAACTAACAGAGTTGCTATAGACTCTGCAACAGTGATTAGTGTTCGAGAGAGTTTTATACAGATTGTTGGGACGACTAGCCCAAGCGTTGGTACATGACAACATCAGTTTGTGTGAGCTATGGCATCGGAGATTTGCACACTTACATTACAGGGCTTTACCAGCATTGAAGAGGATGGTCACAGGACTCTTGAGGAGGCTTTCACAAGTGTGAAACCAGAGGTCAGTCATTTGAGGATCGTTGGTTGTCCAGTTTACATTCACGTCCCTAAGAAGAAAAGGACGAAGTCGGAACCTTCTGGGAAGAAGGGGACATTCGTTGGATACAACAAGACATCAAAGGCTTCTAGAATCTACATTCCAAGACAGTGCCAGATAGAGGTCAATCGGGATGTCACCTTTGACGAAGACACGTCCTTCATGAGGTCCAAAGAGTCTCACATGGAGATCGATAGTGAGGAGCAGGAGGCTCCGAAGGATGTGGATTCAAGTCCCTCTGTTCCAGTTGATCATCCATCAAACTATCAGGAGAAGTCAGCAAAGCTAGCTGAACCAGTGGACCCACCTAGAGTCGTTGTTCGAGAGACCAGGAAGAGGCCAGTCTAGCTTCGTGATACATTGCAAGTGCAGAGAGGCATGCAGCTTCCCATGGTACTTCTAGGCAAAGTAGACGACCTCGGAATATCTAGAGTTATATGGCATCGATGAGTCACATCATTGATTTTGAATCTTCCAGTTATGAGGAGGCAGCAGGTCAGCAACTTTGGAGAGATGCCATGATGGAGGAATATTGGTCCATCATGAAGAATGATGTGTGGGAGATTGTACCGAGACCTGAGGGGAAGTCAATAGTGACTTCCAAGTGGATCTAGAAGATCAATCATGCAACAGACAACAGCATCGAAAAGTACAAAGCGAGGTTAGTGGCAAGAGGGTTCTCCCAGAAAGAGGGAGTGGACTATAAGAAGGCATTTGCTCCGGTCGCCAAGTACACCTCCATCAGGACCATTATTTCCATTGCAGCAATCATAGATTGGAGATTACACTAGATGGATGTAAAGACTACATTCCTCAATGATGTGATTGAGGAGGAAGTAGACTTAGGATCGGCTATGATATCCTGGTTTAGTAGGAAGCAGACTTTTGTAGCACTCAGTACAACAAAAGCAGAGTATATTGCAGCCAGTGTCGCAAGTCGCGAAGCAGTATGGCTTCGGAAACTTCTTGCAGGACTATTTGATCAAGAGCTAGAGACGACCTTAATACATTGTGATAATCAAAGTTGTGTCAAGCTTTCGGAAAATCCAATATTTCATGACAAGTCGAAGCACATTGAGATCAAATATCACTTCATCCGAGACATGGTACAAAAGGGAGCAGTAAAGCTCTAGTACATATCCACAGATGAGCAAATTCCGGACATTCTCACCAAGCCTCTGTCTAAGACAAAGTTTGTATACTTCAGAGACAAGCTTGGTGTGATGCAGAATGTCTCCCTTGCTGAGAGGGAGTGTTGATGTTTCTCCAGTTAGAAGCATCAGGCAAACATTCTCCTAGATTGGTCATGTTGATTTGACCAAGGGAAATGACTCATTCACTCACGAAGCTTTGCTAGTGGTGAATGGCCCAAGCGTAGTCCTCCTGACAAGGAGTGGATAGACTCGAGGTGCTCTCACATTGCCTTCTCCAGAATGGAGAGATCTATATTAATTAGATGTGCATGTAAGGAAATAATCATCAACATAAATATAATATATAAATAATATATTTATAATATAATGTATAAATATATATAATCAATAATTATTAATTAATAATAAATTAATTAGTGAAAAGACAATAATGGAAAAGATTTGTCCATTAATGAAAGGGCACTCTGCCCAAGTATATATATCGAGGCCCTCAACTGTAATATATCATCTCATATAATATTTACTTACAATAACCTCTCATCAAGTTCGCTAAGTCTTGTTAAGGTTTTCAGTGTGTAATTATTCTATGAAAACAACAGCATTTAAATAATAAGGCAATAATTATCAGATCTAAAAATCAGAAAATTCAACAAGATTAGGAGACACCCAAATAGGCATTGTCGTGACATGCATAGTGGTAGGGTTGAATTCTGGGAACCATGGAGTAACAAATAGACCCACACTACCCCAAAACTAGACTACCTCCTCAAGGACTTTCTGATAATCCGCAAGGTTTGTAAAATAGACGATGAACAATCCTTTTGAACATAAATATACATCACATTTTTTTGTCTAAGTTGAGTGAATCTATTGGAACAAATGAGATGTGGGAGGCCATAATCAATTGAATAACATATTACCACATTAGAAGCTTAGGATGAGAGTAGCTCAAAGACCATCGACTTTGATATTTTCAGCTTTGGAACTTTATCAAATTTCTCCACAATATAGGCGTTAGGTGGATGGGCCAAAGCATCTATTGAGAACTTGCTATTAACCGAACCTTTGAAAAAATGAGGCTTTGAGGAAGAAGGTATGCCTTTATCCCTGCACCTCCACATAGTCATAAAACCAAGAAGAGCATTGCTTCTATAAAAAATTCTTAGTCAAAAAATAGACAAAGGTCATCTAGTTGTTTACTCGCATAGAGGAGTCATTTGATAAACCACAGGGATCCCCACTTTGAGCTACAGCCTTTGAGTGATGAATTCAATCAAGTTGGATGAGTTAAGTAATGTGATGGTCTTCCCCTCAATAGACCCCACCGAGATTTGATATGTGGAGCCATGGCCAATACCATGGTCAGAGAGTTTGTCAACAAGAGTGTGAACAAAGGTAGGAGTTTCCATCAAAGAGTTTGAAACCAACAATAGTTTTCTAATCAGCCCCAGATGAGGCATCTTGGAGGCATTCAATGTAAGGGCCCTTCACCCAATCGAACTAGAATATTGAGGTAGGAGAAAGAGTGAAACCAAGCTTTGATTTCTTGCCATGTTCAACAAAATATTGTTCCAAAAGCAAGGAACCCAAACAAAGTCCAATCTCACCTTTAACAGTATTAAAACCCAGAGAACCTTGTGAATCCCTGCAATTATCAACGAACTACCTCACTCCATCTAGACAAAGATCGGCATTCTCCTTCTCCACTAAGTAATGACCATGAGCATAGTTATTGGTGACATCTTCTTTGCACGAAATCAGCTTTTCACGATGAAAGTGTTGCCAAAATGCCTTGGTTCGAAGTTTGTCAATGATCGTTGGCTCTAAATCTACTAATACCCCAAACATGTGCTTGTAGAAGCTTATGGTGTCTGCTACATAGGATGCCTCCACTATTAGATGGGGTTTTGAATAGAGAACATACACTTGTAGAAGTTTATGACGTCAACAACACATTATGCCTCCACAAATGTTGAATTTTCAATTTTCAGATCTGATAATTATTTCCTTATGATTTCAAATAGAATTGTATGCAACTGTTATCATAGAATAATTACACACTCAAAATCTCAACCAAATTCATTGCAGCGGAAACAATAGAATCATAGAAAGATAGCCATGCACAGTAGACACAAGATTTTATCCTGGAAAACCCAAACTTGGGAGAAAACCCAACAACTTTTCTTGAGAAGAATTCCATCCAATAAGTACATAACCATCAATATGAAGAAACCCAACACATAAAGAATTTTGCCCTTGTCTCAGGAAAAACCCTCAAAGATAGCGTACCCTAGACAAGATAGCGCACCTCAAAGTTTGTGCAATTGGCAACTGCAACTGTAACTGGCAACTGCAACTAGGACTTGCACACTTGATGAGAAGAGCTTGTGTTGATGTGAAAATGCAATGATCAAGCCTCTTATTTATATAAATTGAGACACCTTTAATTTCCTTGTGGGGTTGGCTTGTCCTTTTGTCTTCAATATTTCATTTAATGCTTTCTAGGGCTTCTTTAATAGTTTAATGGGATTTGACTTGCCTTCTTGGCATTTCTTCTTTACTAGAAAAGTTGTTCATGAGCCTTGTTGATCGTTCTTCTCCTCACATGCACGTCTAATTAATATAGGGCTCTAATGTTGAGTAGATCCATCGAGAAGCCCCTCATCACAAGAGGTCTCTTGAGCCTACATCTTCAACATTAGACTAGACTTGTAAAAAAGTCAAACCTGCCCTATAAAATTAGATCACTCCATCCTGGAGCAGGCAATGTGAGAGCATCTCAAGTCTTCTTCACTCCTAGTCAAATCAGCATGACTAATAGGAGAAAGACTACCCCTGGGCCATTCACCACTAGCCAAATCAGCATGGCCCTGTCAGTGAATGTATCATTCTCCCTTGGTCAAATCAGCATGACCAATCTGGGAGAATGTCTACCCGATGTTGCTAACTGGAGAAACATCAACAACAAATAGATGGGGTTTCAAAATAAATAAGATAAGATAATTATGTTAATGTCAAAGAGATGACCACAAAGTGGGTCAACTGGATTGTTGAGTACAATGATGTTGATACAAACAAAGCAGGACTACCAAATGTCTCCTATATAAAGAATAAAAAAGTAAAGTAAAGCCTGAGATATATGTTAAAACATGTAAAATCCTCGACTCTGAGTGCAAGCAGCTGCAATTGAAGGGAGATGTACAGAGGAAAAGGATCCAAGGACTAGATCATGGTCCACTAAATCTATCTTTCCTAACATCCAAGGTTGAATGAATAAAACTCAAGATAGAATGGTGTCCTGAGGAAGAGTTGGGGGAGGATTTGGACTGCCCATTACGTTGTTCTCTGGAAGAGGTAACCCACCACTGATGTCTAGGTGATCTCACATGCTTGCTAGTAAGGGATCTGACCTGGGAATGTCTTCGAGGTCTCTGGGAGGGGAGATGGTTCCTCGAGTCCGCATCAATTTGGAGTAAGAGGCAATCCTACTAGCAATCTATCGCTTGGTGCCCCTAGCTGATCGGAGCACTGTAAAAAGGAAGTAATATGTTGAGTGGGATCAGGTCTAGGAGGAGGCTAGAGAATGTGGGCATGAAGTTTGAGGGCCTCCTACATGTAAAGGGCCAGACATCTATGGTCTAGGTACCAAAAGAAATTGGATAGGGTATGGATCCCCTTGAATAAACAACGAAATCTCCCACGGATCTCATAGTAAATGGGGCAGCGGAACATGAAGTGCTCCTCTGTCTCAACCTCACAAACATGACACAGCTAGAAAATCCTCTCTGCCCATACAATTTGGTGGTCCATCTCAACTTGAAGTCTATGTGAGCCCATTCGGAACTGACCTAGGGGAATACAAAGAGAGTGCACTGAGTGACGAGATGTGTATGGGGGCTGGATAATGAGTCTGTCCCTCACCTCTATGAAGTGCTTAGCATAGAAGTCCATCTTCGAACATAACCCACCCTAGGGGTTTGTCCAAGTGACCTACACAAACTACCCGTAAATGTCATCCCAGATGATTTTATTCAATTCCTGCCTAGTAGGTAAGAGGTGGCCATGCACATCCATGGAGTATCTAGATGGAGGACGCCAATCCATCAAAATACAAACGAACTCCAAAAGGTTTGCGACCCCTGCAAACCAGCACCTAGTATGACCATGAGGACTAGATAAGGCAATGGACTTTGATGAGCGATAGGCCAGGTACGGGTACCAGTCTTGATTCTTCCTTGAGTCAGCGAAACTCCGAATGAAAAGAAGAAGTGAATCGAGGAAAATAGTCTCGAGACAGATGGGTCGAGCACCAAATTTTGCAAGAAGTATGTGTTGGGTGTTGATGTTTGTAGCATTGGACAGGTACTTCTACATAGGTCTAAGTGTCTAGACGTGTGGAAGTCATCCAAAGCCTTCTACCTTAATAATTTACTTTAATTAAAGGAATTATGAAAGTAGAGTGCTTTTATGATTAAAGTGAGTTTAGTTTAACGAAATGCTAAGGTTAGTAGCATTAGTGAATTCAATGAATCTTAGCCATTGATCTCAAGTGAGGTGAGATCTAATCTCAACCATTAATCACTTTGGAGATTAGGGTTATGTTTGATTCACTCATAACTCAAGATTATAAAAGCAAGGCTAGGTGAAGGAGAAAGATACAAGAGAGCTCATAGGATCAAAGAAGGACTTTTGCTCATGTGCTTGAGTAATCCACATGAAGAGCAAAGAAGGACTTCTGCTCAAGTGCTTGAGTCACGAAGGACTATGACTCAAGGGGATCAAAGGAGAGGAGCAAAGAAGGACTTTTGCTCAAGTGTTTGAGTCACAAAGGACTGTGATTCAAGGGGATCTCAATAAAGGTGAAGGACTTTCATCTAGAGATCTAGTCCAAAGGACGAAACTACAAAGGTGCAGCAAGAGAAGAAAACCCAGCAGCCCGAAATTGAAGGACAAATTTCTGGGAAGTACCAACAGATAGATCTAGTAGATCTGAGGTACCAACGGACAAATCTAGCAGATCTGAGGTATCAGTAGATAGATCTAGTGCAGTTCTAAGCTACCAACGAACAAATCTAGCAGACATGAGGTACTGACAAATAGATCTAGCAAATTTGAGGTACCAACAGAAATATCTAGTGCAGATCTGAGGTACCAGCGAGCAGATCTAGCAGATATGAGGTACCAAAAGGTACATCTAGGAGATCTGAGGTATCAATGGACAGATCTAGTGCAGATCTAAGATATCAGCAGGCAGATCTTGCATACCTAAGGACCAACAGGCAGATCTAGTGCAAATCTGACTGTCTAATAGGCAAATATGGGCAGATCAGCAGAGGGTTTCTTCAAGGCCTGAGTTGCAAGTTTGTTGTATTTGTATTTTTCCTCAGTTGGCCATTTTCCCAGTAAGGGAGCCATTGTAACCTTGGAGACATTATAAATGAAACGATGATTTGAAGGGCGGAATTTCCATGGGCATGTGTGAAGTTTGGTTTCCAGTTTTGCTTTCGTTGTTTTATTTCCAACCAATATATTTTATTTTGTGTGTTGTAATTTGTTTATCAGCAAGGAAAAACACAAGGTAGTAATTTATCTAGGTGTTGGGGATAGTGAATTGAGTTTTTCAACATTGCGAAACTGTCTGCTTGCATTTGATGATGCGTTCAAGGAGAAGGATCTACACTCTCTATTGAAGCCCAATCAGCCTCCAGTTAACAAGGCCCCCAAAACTTTGAGCCATAAAGAATTGTGGGTCGAATAAGGGAATCTGTAAGATACATCTTGGACGGAATGTCTTGGAAACAATGTCGAAAACACTGTCTCTCAAGAGCGGCTAAGGATCCATAACCTTTGTTGAAACAAGGTTGAAGATCCTGTCGAAGACTGAAGCGAGGCCCTAAGAATTGTACCCCAAAATAAGTACAAGTGTTGGTGATCTCAATCTCCCTTCCTCTGAAAAGGGAATGGTGATCCAATAGAACCTTCTTTGACCCACTGAAGATCATCACCTTGGTTTTACCCAGGTTGACCGAAAATTGTCAAAGATCACAAAAATGTGCCAAAGCATCTAACCATCTATGTAGCCCTCTAAAGATGATGCCAAGAGTACCACATCGTCAGCAAAGAGCAAGATAGAAATATAGACCTAGTGGAGGTGGCACTCATCGTTGTCCTAGATATGATCATGCAAAAAGGACTCAAGCTCATCTATGTAGATACCAAAAAGGGTGGTGGACAGGGGGCACCCTTGTTTGACCCCAATGGTACTCCTGATAAAGTCATACATCCCATGTGCAGTGCGAAGACGACCAAGAATAGACTTGTACAAGCACATAATGGCAATCAAGAGTGTCTCGAAAATATTTATGCCTCCAAGCCTCTAGAACAAGGCCTCACGAGGAACAAAGTTGAAAGCTTTCCGAAAGTCTACAAATCAACAATAGACTTTAGAAGAGTGATGTTGTGCCTCCTCAATGATGGCCCGGAGTGTAAGGAAGTGACCAGTGGTCTAATGTGTACAACGGAGCCCTGCTTGTCCCCTAGTTCTAAGGAGTCTCCTCTCAAGCTTCTTGGAGAGCTTCATATGAAGGATCGTAGCATAGAGCTTGGGGATGGTGTGGCCCAACATGATCGTTTTGTAGTTGCTTCGATCTACATTGGGACCCGATTTATGGATCGGGTAAATAATGAGGTGCAACCGAGCCTATGGAAAACCTATACAAACAACATGGTTAAACAGGTCGGTTAAGGGGTAATCCAGGGCATGAAGACCGTGATTGAAGAAGTCTACCTGGAACCCTTCCTCATTTGTCGCTTTGTTGGTACTCCCACCCAAACAACCTCTGGGATATCTCGATATGAGAATAAATAGCAAAAATGGGAGCAGTGGTGACTTGAATCGGGGCTTGTCCTATTAAATAATACTAGACAAACACTTAGTTAACAATAAGATTTCAACCTCCAATAGTCTTTCGCCAATAATGCAAGTTAACACAGGCATTCAACTAGAACTATGAGCAGAAATACAAATGGATAAGCATTCTGAAAATCAGCAATGAAATAAATGAACAGTAGACAACATTCCTTCACACATTTGACACAAAAGTTTGGGCAATGCCCTTGAAAAAATACCCGAAGGGAAAACCAGCCAAGGAGAGATCTTTCTTATTGAGTTTGCAGGAAAATATTTATGAGTTTACAGCAATGTATTACAGCAATAAATGCACAGTACTTATCTCGTAACTTGTGCCTACAGTCCACCTCGAAAAATGTGCCAAAGACCACAAAAAATCATACCAGACTTATGCCTCGAAATATGTGCCCAAATTTCAACAGTACAACCTGAACAGTACAGCCTCCCTGACAGCAAAACACTCCTCGATTTCTGTGCACAGCTACAATACTATCTTGTACGGACTGTACAGACTTAACTCAGCGAACAGCACCTCGAAATTTGTGACTATTTATGTGCATAAACAGTTGTACAGCCCTCTTCAAACCCATACTGTATGGCCCTCTTTACTGTTGTACAGACCTACTCATTAATTGTTGCAATCTTTTGTTGGGATGCGTGTCAATCCGCTTGTTGCTCCTTCTCTTCTTCCTTCTGCTCAAACTCTCTTGGAAAATGTGTCTCTTCACATTCCTGCTCAATCTCTCCTTGAAAAGTGTGTCCCATATCTCTCAATAGCTCCTTTTATTTACTCATTAATGAGTAACTGCCCTAACCCTAGATCTTCAAAGAGATAGACGGTCAAGATTAGATCTTTCCCTCTTGAGATCAACGGTCGTGAATTAATCTTTCATTGAGCTCACTTAAATCACTTAAGTGACCCAAACTTTATAAAAAGTCACTTTTACTCATTAAATAATAAAAGACCCACTTGACTTTATAAAATCACTTTATAAAGTCAAGTCACTAGAGAGAGACATTTGCTCAATCACTTCTGCATGTTGGGCACCACCAATGCAAAAGTACCTCCGAGCTACAAAAACTAAGACTCCCTCTTAGTGAGGGAGGTACTTCTAGAACCTCCACCAAAATCTACCTCCAACCCCATCATCTCATCTGCTGTTGTAGATGCTCCCTCTGAACTAGAAGCCTTTGCTCCCTCTGAACTGGAAGCCACTGTTGCTACATGCATTGAACTCTGATCTGAGGACCTGTCCATCCAAGGCATGCTCCTAGGAGTCTCCTCACTCCTCTGATCATCCACCTATGTCATATCATACCAGCTGAGTCCTCTAAGAGTACTGGAAGAAGATTGAGTCTCCGGTATCAACTCGCTCTTCCGAGCAACCCGCTCACTCTCTGACACTGACACTAATTCTAAATCCAAGAATCCACTGGATTCAATCACAGGTTGTCCTAGCAACTTGTATAACCTTTCATGTTGGACACCAAGCAAAACTCCTATGTCAGGAGTAGCTCCCTCTAGATATAGAAACACCAATCCACAGAAGAACACAACTCCACATCCATCAACCTCCAAAGCTGAGACTGAGAGTAAATTTATTAGCAGCTCTGGAACAAACAACACCTCGACCAACTCCAAAAAACCTCCTGACTCCAATTGGAATCTCACGCTTCCAACCCCTTTCACTACAAGTCTGGTGCTAGCCCCACAACCCACATAACAATCTGAGTTTATCTCTGAAAAACTGAGGAACACGAACCTCATTCTCGTCATATATCGAGATGCACCATTGTCCACAAACCACACTCCAATGTCCCCAAACTATGCACTACCACTGCTTGAAAGGCCAGTCATCAGAGAAAATTCCCTCTCGAATTTCTCGGTGAACTCAGTCACCTCAGTTGATGTCGATACCTCTGGCTCCTGCTTCTTGTTTGAACATTGACTACCGTAGTGGCCAGTCTTGTGGCATGCAAAGCATTTCACTTTGCTCATGTCCTTCTTCTTGTCTTTTCTCTTTCCCACAAGAGCAACATTCTGCTCATCTGCACCACCCTCTGGCTTCTTTTGATCTCTACTCTGAGAACCCTCTCGAATCTCCTCCTAAGTAAAGTCATCCCATAGTCTGCTCCAATCTGGGAACTTCTCTCTCCCCACCACACACTTCACGAAAACATCCCACTCTTTGGTGAAGACCATCAGGGCTATGCGCACCTACTCCGAGTCTGGAATAATCTCCCCTACAGCTGCCAACTCATCCTTCACCTATCTAAGTTGGGTGAGATAGGAGGCCACACTCTCTCCCTTGGCCATCCTAGTGTTGTGGAGCTTGTCCCTTAGGGCCATCTTCCCGTTCTCGTACAAGTTTGTCAGTGCATACCACATCTCCTTGGTTGTCAGCTTCTCAACCAAATGTGTAGTCAGGTGGTCTCTCACTCCATCCAAGATTATCCTCTACGCCCTTGCTTCTTTCACCTCATGGAGGTCTAGGGAAATGGGATCTAACGAAGGCACTTTCATTGTGGTACTCATTGCTCAAAGAGATGGAAGATCAAATGATAAAAATTAAACGGAACCTGAAAGCTGCCTAGGATAGGCAGAAAAGTTACGCTGACAGTAACAGAACCCATAGAGAATTCAAAGTGGGTGACTATGTTTTCCTGAAAGTGAAAACTAACAGGAGTTCCCTGAAGCTGGGAAATTGCGCCAAGTTGGCAACAAGATTTTGTGGGCCATTTGAGATCTTGGAAAGGATTGGGCCAGTTGCATACATGCTTGCACTACCTGCATCTATGACTGTACATAATGTGTTTCATGTTTCACTGCTTAAGAAATATGTACCTGATNGAGCTTGTAAAGGTCCAGTGGACTTGGTACGGTCCCGAAGACGCGACATGGGAGCATGCAGATGTTATGCGGGCAAAGTACCTGCATCTTTTTGAAATTTTTTGAAAAACTTGCAGATGCTGTGTAAAGTTGCACTGAGGACAGCGCAAAAATAAGGGGAGGGGGATTGTAGTGTCCCCAAGGTCGAGCCCCGTTGCAAACCATGTTCTGAAAGAAATTGTAATAATGTTTTATAGGTTGGTGAGCCAAGTTTTTATAAGATGGTGGCTTATGTGTTTGTTAGGCCAGGGAGCCTAAGGGTTGGAGGCCAAGGGCTTGATTTTGTACCTGAATGTATGCAACACATTAATAAAATATTAACACCGCCATGGGCAGACCGACCACGATGAATGAGTGAAGGGGGACTAAGCATCCATAGAGAAGGCAAGGAATTAGGGGCTGGAAGGTGGGAAAGGGGCTAAGTGTTGAGCCTGGGGGCTAAGCCTAGGGGGCTTAAGCATGGGAATAATATTTTAATATTATCCCAAAAAGACATGTGCATTTTATGTTTATCCTAAGTTTCTGGCAAGGGAGGACGTACAAGGGTGATGCGTGTGGGTGGAACGCATGCAGTTCCATGGGTGACAAGTGTCAACCCTGGCGCATGCGAATAAAATAGCCAGGATGAGCCGTGAGAAGGATTCCTCCTCCATTCTACTCGATTGCCTGAACGCGTATGGAGCCATGGATAGTACGACCAACCCGACTCCTGCAGAGAAATCCTTGTGCGTTCCTGGGAGTTGAAAATCCCGTGTTGACTTTCATAGTCCGTGTGCATCCTCTGTCCGACTGATCGAACCTGTGCGTGGAGGCTCTGTTCCGAAGTAGTGACCCTGAACCATTCCGCCATTGTTGAACCAGTTGGAAAGCCTGTGTTTGGCTCTGTAAATCCGTGTACACCTCTATTCTGTGAGTCGAGAAGCCTATGTTTGTTTTTGAAGAGCCAGTTTCACCTCCGTTTTGAGCCGTGGAGTCTGTGTCGACCCCTGCGGGAATTACTCATCATGCATTCCCGTGAACCATCACTATGAGGGATCGAGCCATTGCTGAGCCTGTTTGAGAGGCTGTGTTTGTATTTCCGGTTGGCTATGGTGACCACGCAGAGCTGGACTGCATGTGGCTTGATGGCCAGTGCGAGTTGTGATTGAGCCTATGTGTGATCTCTCTCTAGGTGAGGGAGGTGGTTGTTGTTGGAAGAGGTTTCTTCCAGAGAGTATCCAACACCAGCTTCGGGCTCTGAGACTTCCCGATCCGGCCTGTTGCTGAGACCCAGAGAGGGAGGTTAGCACCAATGGACTGTGCTTGTGAAGGTGTATACTCCCGGGCGGAACAGACATGTGGGGAATGAGAGTCTGGTAGTAGTGGGCATAATATGGCATCTTGGGAAGAATCCTTCCAGATTTTTTGTGTTGTTTTCCCCGTAACCTCAGCCTAGCCTAGGATT
>SNQJ01S0003620.1:267063-302538 GCA_010110895.2 Picea sitchensis
TAAGCATCCATAGAGAAGGCAAGGAATTAGGGGCTGGAAGGTGGGAAAGGGGCTAAGTGTTGAGCCTGGGGGCTTAAGCCTGGGAATAATATTTTAATATTATCCCAAAAAGACATGTGCATTTTATGTTTTATCCTAAGTTTCTGGCAAGGGGAGGACGTACAAGGGTGATGCGTGCGGGTGGAACGCATGCAGTTCCATGGGTGACAAGTGTCAACCCTGGCGCATGCAAATAAAACGGCCAGGATGAGCCGTGAGAAGGATTCCTCCTCCATTCTACCCGATTGCCTGAACGCGTACGGAGCCCGGGGATAGTACGACCAACCCGACCCCTGCAGAGAAATCCTCGTGCGTTCCTAAGAGTCGAAAATCCCATGTTGTCTTTGATAATCCGTGTGCATCCTCTGTCCGACTGATCGAACCCGTGCATGGAGGCTCTGTTCCGAAGTAGTGACCCTGAACCATTCCGCCATTGTTGAACCAGTTGGAAAGCCTGTGTTTGGCTCTGTAAATCCATGTACACCTCTATTCTGTGAACCGAGAAGCCTGTGTTTGTTTCTGAAGAGCCGGTTTCACCTCCGTTTTGAGCCGTGGAGTCTGTGTCGACCCCTGCGGGAATTACTCATCATGCATTCCCGTGAACCATCACTGTGAGGCCTCGAGCCATTGCTGAGCCTGTTTGAGAGGCTGTGTTTGTATTTCCAGTTGGCTATGGTGACCACACAGAACTGGACTGCGCGTGGCTTGATGGCCAGCGCGAGTTGTGATTGAGCCTGTGTGTGATCTCTCTCCAGGTGAGGGAGGTGGTTGTTGTTGTAAGAGATTTCTTCCAGAGAGTGTCCAGCACCAGCTTCGGGCTCTGAGACTTCCTGATCCGGCCTGTTGCCGAGACCCAGAGAGGGAGGTTAGCACCAATGGACTGTGCTTGTGAAGGTGTATACTCCCGAGCGGAACAGGCATGTGGGGAATGAGAGTCTGGTAGTAGTGGGCGTAAGATGGCATCTTGGGAAGAATCCTCCCAGATTTTCTGTGTTGTTTTCCCTGTAACCTCAACCTAGCCTAGGATTCCTTGCCTTGGGGTGGAGCTTAGTCCCAGCTCGAGGGTGACCCACTGCTGAGCTGATGAGCAGTGCGGTCTAAGGCTGGGAGATTCGTGGAAGGTCTGCACTTGGTTGGTGGAGTCTACCACTGTTAAAAAGATAAGTATTTGATTATGCTTTAATCATGTGTTGCATGACTGTGCTGCTTATGATATCATGAATTCCGATGTGTGTATGAATTAATGTTAAATGTTATTGATTGTTAATTATAGCAAAAAATCTTATGTTTACTCTGAGTTTAATTGAATCTCTTGATTAAATGCATGTTATTATATAATGCCTGTATGAGTTATGTACCGAGTGGTGTTATAGTATCCTTTAAAGAGCAATTAAGCTATGGTAGCCGTAAAGGTGCACTTCAGTTTGGTATCAGAGAGCGATAAAAGCCTTGGCAATAAAAAGGTGGTGCTACACTCTTCCTCTCACTTTGGGCCGACACTTCCAACAAGGGGGGAAACCCTAGAAAAGAATGTTTAAGATGATCTTTAGAATTTAATGGATGGCAGACTACCAAGGCTAGTGCCTACTCAGCTGGGCAATGGATGTTGATGTATGTAGCACCGATGAGGCAAAATTTGCTTTAAATTTAAGTATTCTTTGTTGTTTTCTGTTTTTGAATGTTTAATATGTTAATAAAGAGCATTCAACCCAGATTTGTCAATCAAATCACAGATCTGAACTTGTACTTGCTGATTTAGGGCTTAAACACGCAAATTTAAAAGTTTTGCTGCAAATTCAGAAAGTATAATTCACTGTTTTGAAGTTATTGATTGCTGATTTCAAATAATTTAGGTCAGATTTGCAAATTGTTTCAAGTGATTCATAAGGTTTGGTTGTGTTACCTCCAAGACCTGAACTCAAAGATATTCAAGTCTCTAAACAAAGTGCAACCCTAGAGGCACTTAGGAAGGTTACCTGCTATCAACACAACAACTCTTCCTCTCACTTTGGGCCAATTCTTCCAACACAAGGGGGGAAACCCTAGAAAAGAATGTTTAAGATGATCTTTAGAATTTAATGAATGGCAAACTACCAAGGTTAGTGCCTACTCAGCTGGGCGATGGATGTTGATGTATGTAGCATCGAACAGGTACTTCCACATTGGCTTGGTTTCTAGCATGTGGAAGTCGTCACTAATACCTCTCAAGACTTAGGAGTTTCACTTTAATAAAGTGATTATTAAAGTGAAAGCCCTTTTATGATTAATGGAGTTTAATTAAGTTAAATGCCTAAGTTTTTGGCATTAGTAACTTAAATGAGGTTTTTGGCATCAGTAACTTAACTGAGTTAATTAAATCCTAGCCATTAGATTTAAAGTGAAGGTGAGATTTAATCTCAGCCCTTGATCACTTTGGAAATCTAGGGTTTGGATTTAGGGTAAACTAAAGGTTATAAAAGGCAGACTAAGTGAGAGGAGTAGACACACAGATTTAGTGAGTGATATCTCATTGATTGGGTGAGAAGGACATTTCATCCAAGTGTGCAAGGGCAAGGGCCGAGGAAAGGAGCAAAGGGGAAACAAAGGAATAGCAGCGAAGTGTGTTAGGGCTAGGCTATTTTGCTGCATTGCATTTTCCTCAGGTAGGGCATTATCCCAAGATGGGAGCCCAGATTTTATCAATAAAATCAACAAGGTACTGGTTTTCCCTTCGAGATTTTTCCAGGGGTAATTTACCCAGAAATCTCGTGTGTAATGTGTATGGTTTCATTATTTATGCTTCCGCTATAATGTTTTGTTAAAACTCATCCATGCTTTTATTCAATTAAATATGCTTAATAAGTGTATTACAACAAGGATTAAGCTAGGAACTAATTGTCGGGTGCTGAGTTTAGAAATTAACATGGTCTCAGAGCGAAGACTTTGAAGGAAAACCAGATTTGCACAGAAACATGAAATTTTGCAGCGCAGAAAAGTTTTTTAATTTTGCAGGCTGCAAGTAAATTTGAAGAAAAAAGGCAGTCATATAGCGTATGCCCATTGTACAACCACTGTACAGACTACAGCCATCGTACATCGTACGGCCACACGTCTGCTCAGAACATATCCGTACGAACTGCATATCAAGATCCGTGAGTGTTTGGCGTAGGTGTGGCTTCGACCTACAGAAAAGGCCACGTGGAATCTTCTTCTTCTCTAAGAAAGGTTGTCTAGGAGGGAATACCTCCCGCAGCTACCAAAACATCAACAGCCAGAAGCCCTAGCGCACCCGCTGGGTCGAACTCCTTGTGGATGAAAAACTGTTCCTGAAGGCTGTAATAATGAATGTTGGTCTTCAATCAGAGGCAAGGCTCTGATACCATGTTAAATCTCATGAAAAATCAGAACTTGGTTGCAGATTTAACAAAAAATAAGGAACAGAACTTAACTTTAAATTAAAAATCTGAACATGCTGATTTTTCTTAACACTCTAATGCAGCAGAAAATAAACACATACAGACACAAGCATTCACACAGAAAATACTCAGTGATTTTTTTGGTCAAATGACCCTAGAAAAACCCAACTGGGAAAATCAGTCTTCTGCTTGGTGATTTGTTTTTTATTTCAGCAGAAATTTTACATCTGTTGTTACAAAAAACTCTCTGAGGCAAAATCTATGCCTTCAGCAACCTCACAACCCTATACTCCCTTTATCTGCTCACGGTCTGGTTGTTGGGTGCACCATACGGCCTGTACGGGCTTGTTGTACGGCCCAAGTTGCATTGCCTGGCTGTTGGGTGCATCGTACAGTCTGTACGGCCCAAATCACGCCCAGATCTGGCTGTTACTTGCTGGCTGAGTGTAGGAACGGCTCGCTGAGTGAAATGGAGGTTGTGCGACCTCTTCCTGAGTTGCTGAAGCTTTCCCTATTGCTGAACCCTGCTACTCTGAGTTGTTGAAGCTTCCTCACCAAGTCGACTTGTGCATAATGAGCCCAAAAACCCTATTTCACCCTTGGTAAATCTACTTGGGCCCACCAGACATCTCAATGGCTGAGATTAGATCTGAATGGAGGGCTCAGATCAATTTCCTTATGACTATAGGAAAAATTAATTTTTCCCAAGTCATCTAAGCATGAGAAGGGTTTATTAAATTTGGGTCCCTCTTGGTGGGTCCCATGACAGATTTGGTGCACCTCCAAATCTAGCGAACCCAATCCTCTCTAACTCCAATTCTAACAGTTTGATCGGTTCAATACTGAACTAGATGCGCATGGCCATGGAAAAAATCCGGTGCATAAACTAATAAAAAAGAAAAATAACCTTAAAAGCCCCTCAAACCCTAAAACATTGATGTGTGTCTGTGTGTATGTGTAAAGTTTCATATTCTATGTATCTTAGTAAACCAGTTCATAAACCAATTCTGATCCGACTTCAATCTAACCCTTGGCCACTTCCAACTTTTATAACATTGCGTTGAAACCATTTTATCACATTAGGGACACCCCCCCTAGAACTAGTATGTGTTAGTTCCAAAGCGAGAGACTTCCGATTGTTAACAAGAAAGAAAGTCTTAACTGCTCGCTCAGGAGTCAGCCCCTTTGGGATTCATTCCCTAATGGACAGATCTATTTTACAACAGTTATGTCAACAAGAATGGGTAACTTAGATATTCCTGGACTGGTTTTTTCAGTTTTAACTTCAAGGTATAAACTTATATCATTCCCAACTCTGCCCTTCAGGGCGAAGATGAGCTGAAGAAACACAGTCATTCATTTTGACTAATTTATCACAGCTTGGGAAAGTATGAAGTGAGCGAGGGAAACCAGCAATGTCTATAGATTTTGCTTTCAGTGTAGATGGTAGTGTGGATGATATTTAGCCAGACAACTCATAGGAAGCTAACATAGATCGGGGTTGTTTAATGGATTGTATGTAATACTAATTTGTCAAAGGAGACAATGTAAAGTGGCCCAGACCTTTTGGGGGTGGACTGGAATCTCTTTGAATGGGAGGGTGCAATTCTTGGAGATAGTTCGATGATCAGTTTGCATATCACTATCTGCTTGACAGGTCTTGCCTTTTATGGAGGAGATGCGGAGCTACTTTGAGTTATGACACATCCAAGTCTGGTCTAAGAGAAATGACAGAGCTCAAATCCAACTTAGCTGATCAGTTGTCGTCTCAACTGCTATTTTCGTTCAAATATCAATATATGAGAGCTTGTGGCCAGGGCTGACATCTTAGTTGTACTTGCTTTCATAGATTGTGCAGTCAATGTAAAGTTTTAGCCTGATGATGTACATCTGAATGTAATTTATATTTCTAATGTAATATACAATGCATTAAAACAAGATTCAGGAATTAGAAGAGAATTACAATTTATTTTCTGTACTTAATTTATGCTACAGATATGAAAATTACAGTTTTCTTTAATGCAATAGATTTCAACTATAATATTTTTGTATTTTTTGCAAAGTCTCTAGGCACATATTTATCAAAGACATTTTGTAGTAAATAAATTGTGATCATGTGAAGATAATGCATTTTGAAACTAGTACCTGAAGTCGTTTCATAGAGTCCAACATTGAAGCATCTCCAGTCTTGTACGACCCATCTGACAAACACGATGTTAGGGAAGAAAACAAATCTGAATCATTGACGATGCTTTTAATTTACATTTATTAAAACATCAGCTTCTTGGCTTCTACCGAAAAACAACTGCTTTTACTTACTTTTCATGCAAGAGATATTTTTATAGAATTGCAGAATGGATAAATAGGTAGACTCAACAGAACCTATCACAAATCTTTACAAGCATGCTTGGATAATATCAAAGCGCCAATAATTAAAACATAATCTTGATCCTTGGTCAATGTGCCAATAATGTAAGCATAATCTCAATCCTTAACTCATTCAATATAGAAGACAGATAGAATAGAAGATGAATTGACACTGAACGGTTTAATCACCTCCTGTGCCTTGAATACTTTCCATGAGTGATACTCTTGCTGTACATCTGGTCAAAGGAATACTTCTATAATCAGAGCTCCCCTCATCCTTTGAGGAAATGGGCCTGGCCAAGCTTGATATCTTTGATGTATCGTTTCTGAAGGAATTATCTTCAAATGAAGCCTTGTCAAGCTTACACAAGAAATCTTTTCTTGCTGCTGGGCATGCGGATGTGCCAATCGATGGCCTGTCTGCAGATTCTGCTTTCAGTTTAGACCACAATTCTCTCCGAAGAGTCTCCTCTCCAGGTTGTTTACCAGTCTTCTCTTTAATCGACACATTGTTTGTATCACTTTTAGACACTTGAGTACTTTGAGGTTTGGTAAAACTTAGCGAAGCAGAATCTGTGAAATAATTCACTATGTTGTTACTATGCAATTACCATGAAAAAGATCGTACCAAACAGAAACAGAAAAAGACAAAGAGAGAAGAACTGCACCAGGATTGTAAGGAGATCTTGGCATACCAGATAAGATATTCTTGTCCAGGTGCACAAGTCCTAATTCAGATTTTGTCTCACTTGCTTCAGGAGATTTCTTTTTGCCTCCCCTACTCTGCATCATCTTTGAACTCAAAGTGGAATATAGCAATGTGTCACTTGAGGAACCTAGATGCTCTGTGTTCAAACCTTCTTTGGTTGAGATTTTCTGCTCGATGGTTTTCTCATGTTCCCCGGGTTTAGTCAAATTTTCTGACACAGAAAATCCAGGAGGATAATCTGACAAGGGGGAAGCTTTGTCTCTTTCATTTACCTTATGTGCTTCAGGAACATCATCAGACAACACTTCGTTTGATGGAAACAGCAGGACACAAGATTTAGGAGGCGATATTGTAAAACGTGGCAATGTTTGCACTGGGGTCACTGGTAGAGAATCTTCAGCTTCATTTTTAAAAAGATAGGGATATTTAATCCTGAGGCTCTTTGGAATCTGTAATTCTAAATCCTCTGATGGGGATTCATCAAATGTTGCAATTCTGACAGTTGGAGGAGGAGTTGATAGGATAGAAGCATCTTGACCCTGTTCTGATGATTCTGACATGGGCCTCAGCAGTGCACAAGTTTTTGGAGGAGAGATTTCCAAACCAGGTGTTGACAATATCTTCAGAGTATCCTCCTTTTCAAAATTTGGCAGCTTGCCTTCGAAGTTTTGAGTATACTTCCGTAAAAGGTTCTTTGTAATTCGTGGAGTCACAGCTTCCATTTGTTGTGGACTCACTAAAAGTTTTTTTGTAATTTGTGGACTCACAGCCTCCATTTGTTGTGGACTCACAGCCTCCATAGATGCCAATTCACCTTTCTCAACAGATGCTATCACTTCTGAAGCAGGGAAAACTATGGAGTCGGTACAAGTTGGTCTTGATTTGGGCATTGGTGTCAGCAAGAATAACTCCTTCTCACAGTCACCCTTTATGCCCAGTGGCCATGCTACCAGGGGTGAAGGAGGAAGTGCGTGTGCAAAATCATCTAGAGGAAATAAATTTCCATCATATGCAATTGAAGATGAAACAGCTGGTGAAGAGGGAACTGTTTGCTTCTTCACGGTCACTGAACAATGGCCAAATGGTTGTTCAAATTTGGGAACCCACTCCTGGCAAAGCAAGGAAGGTAAACTCAACGTTTATTTCTTGCAATTCCAAATTCTGCAAGAAAAAAGAAGACCAATACTATGTTACCTGTAATGTTAAATGTGTTCGTGACAATACTTCAATGAAGCACTCTAGATCACATACATCCAATTTGTTCGCAAGGTTGACCTTATGAGCACGAGCCACAAGTCCATCAATCTGCAACCAGACAAATCAACGTGTTCTCAGAATTTTCACAACTGACCAAAGGTGTCCAGGAATTATGTTATCCTTCCAGAACTTCAGAAACTTAAAAGAAAAAGTAACCTACCCAAGATTCCTACTACATGATTCCTAGTTTTACTAGCCACATCAACCATTCGATTAAAAGAAGAATAAAAACTTTGACCTTGAACCTTAGAAAAAACACAGCATCTCTATATAGACATCAAAGTGGTTGCAAATTGCTTCAAACTGTGAAATGGTCTCATGGGTGTAAAACTTATTTTGCAGTAGTTTTCATACAAGCACTACTCTTCTTATGTTCGCATCAAAACTTATAGCTGAGCTGAATCATATCATGTGGAAGGAAAACCATGGTTCAATAAAATGCAGAAAGATTACAAATAATCGTATTGGTTATCTTTTCAAAATCACCCACACAATCTTAAGAGTTATTACAAGTCAGGAACTTCAAAAAGTTAAAGAAAAATTAGCATACCCTCTATGCAATAATGTTTAAACATACTAAATGGATTCTTGCTTTTATTGGCCCCGTCAGCCTTTAGATTTAAAAAAAAAAGTGTTATAAACATTCACCTTGAACCTTAGAAAAAAACACATCTTTGTACAAGCAATAAATCAGTTGCAAATTGATTCATTGCTTCAAACTATGAAATGGTCTCTTGACTGAAGAACTTATTTATCAGATAATGGAGCTAAGCATGGAGGGGTTTTTATATAATATATATTTTAATGCATATATATTCAAAAAGAACATGCAGAATGCCTAGTTGCAGAAACATGAAAACATATATATTTTTGCTATTTATAAATGAATACTACATTAATATAAGTTAGATATTTCATCAATTGTAGATTAACCATTAGAGTATCAACCATTTAGGACACACTATACAATCAACATCTACGCTCTAGCAATTTTCCAAATAAGAATTTACAAAGTTTTAAAGTATATAATAGGAATTAGACTATGAAGTAGATCATAGGTGCTCCAACACCTCTCTACATAAGAAGTGTTCACAGCTTCTGAAAGCACTCATGTCACCAAACAATGTAGTTGTTGGGTAGAACCCCAATGAATAACAACATCTTTAACTTAGAGATATGGTCATGTCGTTTATTATTTCATTAGAACACCAATCTTGGCAGCGCCTCTCTGACCCTAACAAAAACCTTTTCATAGGCCCTTCAATACCACTCAATTACCATTTCTTAGGCCTTACTCCTATTGATCTAGACTCTATAAAGCAAGACAATAATAAATTTACATGCATGTATTTTCCTCATGTGGGTACAATTGATAAAGATAAATATTGACACTTAAAACTCTATTCAATCTACTTTAAACTCTTTGTCAAAGATTAATCTAAACACAATATGGAGATAGTAGGTTAGGAATTTATCTTTTCTTCTTTCAACCATTGTTACACAAGCATGTAACCTTATCAATACATATTTCAAACATAACAAAAACACATCACACCACAAGTTCATTGGACAACTCAAAATCTGTGAATTTCATTTGATAGTAACCACGATGTGTAAGAAAATAGGTGGAAACCTGTTAGAATTTAAGGGCAAAAACAGTAGCTAGCTAAAACAGAAATATTTTCTTTAACTTACCAAACATTAACTTCTGTAATTTAGGATCAGCAAAACATTAAATTTCTGATAGCATAAAACAATAAATAACAGAACATTTACTTAACTATTACCTTAGCTGAAACAAGGAACAAAATTACCTGATATGCTGCTGTTATCCTCTTTGATGTATGCTCAGAAAAAGCTTTAAGGGATCATGGATCAAACCCTCAGGGTAGATCTCATCATGATCATTAGGACAATTTGCCAAGAATAACTTTTAGAGTAGTAGACCGGAAAACTAACCAGCTGGCTGAGAATCAAGAGGTCAAGCCAACATCAAGTAATAGGGCTAAAAGCAGGACACCACTGTCCAGACTAGTGGCTAAAAAGAGGCCACAAACAGCATTAATAATTTCAGCCCAGGAAGCACAAAAACTGCTACAGCAAAGGCAGAAATATCAGCAGTTCCAGGGTAGCCCTAACAAACCCTTACTAGGGCTACTTGCTGACAAGGAGAGGCAGCAATCAAATGTGGCACCAGCAGAAGGTTGAGGCGGCAACATTGAGGCAGCAAAGCAGCACAAACAAGACAGCAATGGCGGCACACTAAGATGGTACCAGAACTTCAATCAGCAACCAAAAGAAACCTACGGCTGGCTGGGAAAGACCCTTAGGGTCAGCGGCAGGCATAAGGCTGGAAAGGGTAAGCCCACGGTGGCTGTAGCAGACCAGAACACACCAAGGAGGAGCTAGAGACCTGTCCTAGAAGAGCCGCAGCCACTTAGTAAACTGAACAAGAAGAGCCGCAGAAATACCTCAGTCCAAAACTCGGTTAAGAGAGAGAGTGTGTGTAATGAGTGCGGAAGAGGTTACTCTTTTATAGTTTCAGGTAGGTAGGTTAGGGCTAGCACATTAGTCCTTTTTCATAACTTTGGGGTTAGGTTTAATGCCTAATAATTAAACAAATAATATTTTACAATTTAAAATATTATATGTCAAATCTCAGAAAAGTCAACAAGAAATAAAACAAGTCGAAGAGAGGGGTTTCAAGATCAAGGCGGCCAACTTTCTTTAGGAAGAAGTAAACACCCAATCAACAATTGGGAGGGGGACATCACCCAAGCAAGGGGGTTTCATTAATGAACAATAAGACAAGGTCAAAGGTTAAGTCCTTCTTTAATGGCAGTTTTGTCCACATGAATTTCATGATATAACTTATAAGCTTTTATCATCCCAACATACGAGGAGGGTCAATGATGTGATCATGCCCTCCTTCTTAATTGCTCCTAGGTCACATGGACCATCCCGGGAGAGAAGAAGGTCACACATCATCTCGGCTTGGTACTTAACCAAGAAAGTGCCTGGTCCCAGACCAGGATACCCCAGAACACATCTGGGGGCCCTAGATCACAACTAGGATCTTATCCACCAAGGTACACAACCAAGGATCAATCCAAGCACCGAGCAAGGATTCCCCAGAACACATCCAAGGGCCCTAGAACACATCTAGGGACTTATGCCATCAAATTGCTTGGTCCTTGACCAAGAACCCCAACAATACACTGGGGGCCCTCACTAAGGTCTTTTGCCATGGCTCTAACTGCTTGGTCCCAAACCAAGAACCCCAGGAGTGTACTGGGGGCCCTAGATCTCAACTAGGGTCTTTGCCATCCTCTCGAAGAATGGCTCTTGCAACTGCATTAATTTTAATAAAACCCATGGGTCATGCCTAGGGCTAGCCCCTTCTAGAATTTCCTCAAATTGAAACAGACTCATTCTAAGAGACGTAATCACATATATTGGGCAACTATACAACATGTCGAATCAACACATGTCACAGTACCTTCAATGTCATGACACATGACATCAAATTGTGTTTTTTCACTTTCACATTTGGTTACATTCTATAGGTAATCTTGCAAATAACATTTTATGCTCAGAAATAAACTCTGCATGGCCATTCCATCTTCTAGTTATTTATCCTCTGTAGTGGAACATATATAGCACAAAAGTCCAAGGAGCACCACAAAAGTGTCTAGGGAGAGTCTTGGAAATGCCATCTCGGAAGTGCCACAGGAATGTCTAGGGAGCACCATGAGAGTGCGATTGGAGTGCCACAAGAACATCCAAGGAGCAAAGAACAAAGCAAGAGCACTACTTCAAACCAAGGAGACTCTATTTTTGGGCAACAGAACACTCCTAAGAGTGCTCCCAAAAGAATATTATTTTGAGACCACACTCCCGAGAGCATTCTGTAATGCTTTCGTCCAAAGTGAAATTTGAGAGTAGGACCACAAGGGGGGGGAGGGGGTCAATTATGGTATCCATTAGATGTGTCCACAAGATAAATCAAACATTAGGAAATGTACTTGTTCCCCATCATCGTTTAAATTTAAAATGATGTTCGCTTGTGTAAAACCCTTGTTTGTATCCAATGATATTCTCTTATTGAGGAGATGACATATGAGTGGAAGATTCTACTAATCTCAATTTGATCACAACCATCATTGAGAAACACCTTTTGTTGTTGTGATGCTCTAATTGATTTGTAATCACTGAACCTATGGCCAAGTCAATTCACAAGCACGAACTTTATTTGTGCTTGTTATTTCATTATGTATTAAGTTTGCTTGCATATTACCTATAAAGGACCACACTCATATTGCTTGCTTGTTCTTACCCTCCTCCATTACTCGAGATAATCCGCTAGCGTTTTGGGACGATCTTCATTCCACCTAGGACAAGCTCGTGTTTCACCTTTCATTCTCTTGGTCTTACGAATAGTCCTTTGTTACTGACATTATTGTTAGAGTTTCTACGTTTATGAATTTTATGGTAAATTCAAAAATTCTACCTCACACCAAAGGTTTCCTGGATCTAGTCCGTAAGAACTTCTACCCAATGTTTTAAAACTTAGGCTTGAACTCATAATTGGTCAAGGGTCAACCTAATGAACTCCAACTCAAACTCGGATAGACTCGGACCGATATGATTTCAACGACTCGGTTTACTAAAAGATACATAAGATATTTAAATTTTAATGAAAAAAATATTTTTTAAAGATTCCAAACCATGATTCCAAAAAATTATCGAAATTTTGAAAGAAAGCTTTATGAATAAATGAGCAAGACCATTTAAATGACAAGCAATGTTCCACCATCGCTTGTATTGGTATCCTCATCATTGGTATCACCCTTCACTCTTGTCTACCCTTTGCCTCTACCTCGATCCTCTAGGGACATCAGTCAACTCCACCCAATTTTGATGAAACTGCCCAATCCAAGCCTTATAATATGGTAGAAAAAGCTTAACATGACTAATCAATGATTTTGGTTTGAGTAAAAGGTACATTTTTCCTAAGGCCATCACAAAGGAATTCAACAATCAATACCACCAACATCAAGGCACATAATGGGCTTGGTGCTCTTGATTAAATGCCAATCCAATACCTCGCACATGATAGAATCCAATGAAAATGTTGCAATCCTACCAATCCAGAAATCTTGAAAACTGTTAAGTCTACTAGATTTTGAATGGTCTATGAAATTCTACTTTCTCCATATGAAGTCTAATGAGGTTGGAACCACTCTCAAATATCTTGAAACAATGAATGGTAATCTTAAAAATTTAAGTAAAGGATAAAAAGGAAAGTTAAAGGAAATGTCAACTTTTACTTCAAACCTACAACTACATAACTATTGGACAGCCAGAAACTTCATATATATATATATATATATATGTGAAGTACATGTACATACCTGTTATCTCTCATATCTGCTCCAGGGAAACCTCGGGAACAACTAAGTAATTAGCCTAAGGTCACTGCTAATTACTCCTCCATTCGAGCTAGTGCTTCTCCAATCAGAAGGGGGTGTCCCTAGTGTTCATGCACTGTACAAAAGTACAAGTGATCAGCACACAAAGTGGTTGCCCTTGATGTGCATGCAAGCAACCAAGGACACAAGAAAGCTTAAATGAAATAATATGAGAGAGATTCCACTTCACAAAACAGCAACACTGTGAAAAATGAAATATTAGATGGGCATGCGCTTTTAAGTGAAATATATCAAAGTAAAGGCACTTAGGCCACCCAGACCAATGTAACAAAAGCTAGAATAATTCAACCAACGTATTTGAAGAGTTGTAACACATGACATAGTCACATCCTATTTTGCATTAGCCAAAAGACTGCTTGCATCATGATGACAAATACAAAACTAGCAACATAAGTAGCACTGCACAAAGTGTAGGCACACCCCAAATTCTCTGCAAAAAGACTGTTTGCATCATGATGACAAGTACAAAACTAGCAACATAAGTAGCACTGCACAAAGTGTAGGCAGTGTCACACCCCAAATTCTCTTCAATGTACCCTATATTTTTTTCATGAGATGTGACCACTCTGACGTGCCCAAATTGTGATGATTTCTTTGTATGTGGCCATGATGGAATGATTTCGATGTACATGTTTGGTTAGGGGTTACATAGATTGCCTCAAGTGGACAGTCATGGCATGTCCTTTTAGTCCCCATTCTCAGGGTGCTTGGTTTTATTGCTCCAGCCAACTACCCCTTTAGAGGTGGTAATTCCCTCTGATATCGGGAATTTATGTCATGGGTAGGCATGCAAGAATTCTTAGGGCCCTTAACTATTCACTTATTCTTTTGCTATGTAAAAGGTGATTGCTCTTTGTAAAGGTTGTCACATCCATGGCTTAGCACACCTTACCCACATGTATCCTCTCTTCCATATGTATGTTCTACAAATGGGCCTTCGGAGGACATTTTGCACACGATTATTCAGTTGTGTTAGCTTTTGGGGTAGCTCGGACGTGTACGTTTGCATTGGCGATGCCTAGCATGCGGAGTTGTCCAAGCGACACTCTCTAGATCTTTAACTTTATAATTGCATTTATAAAGTTACTGTGGCTTTTATTTAATGACTAAAGTGACTTTTTTATAAAGTTGGGTGACTTAAGTGATTTAAGTCATCTCAACGAGAGATTAAGTCACAATCGTCGATCTTGAGATCTTAGGGTTAGGGATTTGGTCATTAAGAGATTATAAAAGCATATCTAAGGAGAGTGAGAGACACACACTGAGAGAGAGTGAGGAGATCTCACTGAGCGGGTGAAGAGAGTTCATCCAAGTGTGAGTGGGCGAGGTTGAGGAAAGGGGCAACAAGAGAGATAGCAGCCAGGTGGGCTAGGCTATCGTTGCATTGTAATCCTTTGAAGAGACATTATCCTAGGAAGGGAGCTCAATAATAATAAAAGAAGATATAGTTTTCCCGAGAGGGTTTTTCCAACAGTGTTTACCCAAATATCTTGTGCAATGTGTGATTGGTTTTTGGTTTAATGCTTCTGCTTATTTTTGGTTAAAACCTAGTTGTGAAATTAATGAATAAAGTGATTTTATTTATGAGTTAACTGTCGTGGTGCTAGGTTAGAGAAATTAACATGGTATCAGAGCCGAGACTCGGAAAGGCGAAACCAGATTGCATACGATGTGATATGCAGCAGGAAAATTTTATTATTTGTGATAAAAAAAAATTAATTGCAGTTTTGAGCTACAGGGGTAAGAGATTATAAAAAAAAAATTAACAAAGTCGTACGTAAGGTCGTCGTACAGTGTCGTACGGTTGTACAATCCGTACAACGTACGGCTGACTACAGGAAAGATCTGTGGATCGTGTTGTTGTTGAGATAGTCGCGGCTGAGGAGAATTTGGCCGAGTGAAGGCCCGTGTGGAGGTCTCAAATCGTGGATTGGTTGTGGGTTGTGTGAGAATTTGATCGAGTGAAGGCCCATGTGGAGGTCTCAGATCGTCGATTGGTCGTCGGTTGTGTGAGACAGCAGGTGTGTGGCGGATCGAGCTATTAACAGCTGCTAAAATTTGTCCAACCGCCACATGAGCTGAGAGGTAGATTGGTTGCTTCAAATCGAGCCAGTAGTAGAGAGAGCTCAACCGCCAGCGATCAGTTGAGATCGGGATGTGTATTGGGCTGAGGATCCTGTAGTAGAGCAGTGCGTGTAGGCTGGGTTGGTAGACCTAGACAGCAGCTGCGTGCGGTGTGTTGAAATATTGTAACTTCGAAGAATATTCTACCTGAAAGAGAGTTGAATAATATTATATTATATTTAATTAGGCCCTATTATGCCTTAGTAAAAATCGGCCCTGTTGTGCCTTGACAGCTAAATGTAAATTAAGAGGGTAAAGTGACAGGTCGGCCTAGACCTAATTATAGGCTTGGCCAGACCACTATTTATAAGAGAGGCCAGCACCTCATTTGGACACTCACCAACTAGCTCTGCAGTGCGCAAGTCTTGGAGGAGAAGCTGTTTCAACTGGGGGTGACGTCAAGGAGGGTTTTGGTCTATCTCTTGGTATTTCTTGGTTAGGTGGTGCGCTACTATTCCTAGTGAAGGAGTAGAGGAGGATCTTTTGTTCGGTCCTTCGTCTATCTATATTGAGGAAGTTTTTGCTAGGTTTTCTCCCCCATGAAGGTTTCCCAGGATAATCTCTGTGTCTCTATTGTTTCTGTGATTGCCTCTCTTTCAGTAATCTTATGCAGCTAATATGCTAAATGATTATAATAATAAAGAAGAACCATAACTGCTAGTTGTATAAGTAAAACTTCAACATGGTATCAGAGCAGGCCTGAAAGAGACCAACTCACAGTTTATAAGAAGTGACTAGCCCCAACGCACCCTCTCCAAATTCTAGTTTTCAGTATTGCAATTGTTGCAGAATTAGGGGTTCTGCATAAACCCTAAGTGTGACGTTTTCCTTGTTTGAGGAGGACGTTGGAGAAAGTAACCACACCTGAGAACTCGCCCTAGGAGGGCGCATGTAGTCCCTAGATCAGAATTCTGAAAATTGAAGTTTAAGAAAATAGGGTTTCCTCATAAAACCCTAAGTTGCAGTTGAAGTACCAGTATCAGTTGCAGTTGCAGTATCAGTTGCAATATCAGTTGTAGTTGCAGTGCCAGTTCCTTCATGCGAGTTGCGGCACCAGTTGCAGCGAAAGTTTTTGTGAAGTGTTGGGACTGATTTTTATTGTCCTGGTGCACCTTAGCAAATCTCCAGCTATCTTTAAATTACAAGTTGCAAAACCTTTGAAATTTTAAAAGTTTTTTTATTTATTGTCGTTGTTGTTGGATGGTGCCACCAGCTGTCGATACTGTCAGAGGTATGTACTTACATATATTAAAATTGTATCATTATTTTAAAGGGTACTTGCAGGAGAAAGGAACTTTTGTCTAAGCAACAATCATAGATCCAGAAGGATCACAGATCCATCACATTCGGAGGAACTATGCACCCCAGGTTTGATTACTTTGATATGCCTCTACTTGTTATGGCATTATTGTGATCTTATGAATACCCAGGTTGCATTTTGATTTGTTGAAGTTATCATACTAACCATTGGTCAAAATTAAAGTCAAAGTATTAGATTGATTAAGGTTGAGATCATAGAGTTTATTCTCTAACTTAGATTTTTGTCAAGAAAGCATATTATCCTAGTACAGAGGACAGGTTAAAGAGAATACTTGTCATCTTGAGTGAAGGAGACTCGAAAGAAAAGAAACAACACTCATTCTTGAGGACAAGACTCTAGGTTCCAGGTTTGATTGATTAAGTTGATAAGATTAAAATTTGCACATGTCAAGTTTGATAATTGCCTCATTACAAATAAACACTATAGTTGTGATAGCAATCTTTGAAAAGTTTTATACTTGGTAGCATGTGAGCATTATTGAGATAAATGCTTATGTAATCATTTACCAGATATAACTAACATCTCCTCTAACAGAAACTTCATGTTTTGTTTCCAGGTTACCATGGAGGAATGATTGATCACAACACTAGAAGAGTGTTTCTCTCATTCCTTATTATTGTATTTCTTACCTTTTACCCTTATTTCGGGCAGGTCAAAAGTGATAGCTCTAAAGGAGCTACTGTGACGATTGTTCTCGCTATTGTTTTATTATTATTATTATAAAGAGTATTATTCTTATCTGTTGTTTCTCCCTTGTTGTTCTTGTTCCAGGCAGGTCACAGGTGATAACCTTGAGGAAGTTACAGTGACGGTTGCAGAAGGCAACATATTAGATGAGACATGGAGCAGACTATCCAAGTTGTATACATGATTGTATACATCCATGTACCAAAGAAGATGGAGAAGCAGCTACTTTTCAGATACAGAGTATCTCATATGGAGATTGATTGTAAGGAACAGAAAGCTCCAAAGATGATCGAACATTAAAATAGAACTCACAGTAGACTTGGTCAATGGATAATGAAGCCACCTTGACATGAAGCAGAATTCGTTTGAAGTCTGACTTAGCTTTTCATATTAAGATTTGGTATTCGACACCAAGTATATCTTACAGAGACTATGAAATTTTTGTAGACTCAAAAGAAATCAAGACTCAGAGTGAGCCTGATCTTAGAGAGGATCAAATGAGTAAAGAGACGTCTTCCAGGACTGACAGACGGATGCCATGAGTTGAGAAGACTAGATCATAGCTTCAGAGACTTCTAGGAGACGTGAAATCTCCTGGGAAGATTCCCTTGTTTCAGTAACAGGGGAGGAAGCCAGTCAAAAGGACTGGGATATGGATTTTGCCTTGAAACTAGAAGGGAAGTCAGTGGTGACTTCCAAGATTGATCTAACAAATCAAGTATGTTGCATATAATAGTATAGAGATATGCAAAGCTTGATTTGTGTCCAGAGGATTCTCCCAGCAAGAGGGAGAAGACTATGACGAGACACTTGCTCCAGTAATCGAAGAAATAGTTCCAATGTTCGTGAAGGCAGCCAGAACAACCATGATTCCGATACAGTATGAGATTTAGAGGGAGCAATTCTTGTATTTGAGATTGAGTTACCTCCATGAAAGAAGAAAAGCTACCTTCAGTATCAGCCACTCTCAGTTTCAGATGAAGTTGTTGCCATGATAGAATAGAGGAGCTACTCTCAGAGTTCAACAACTACAGTGAGAATAGAGCAGTCATTCTCAGCTTCAGAAATTGTAGCTACAGGTGCAGAGTCCCGATTTGAGAAGGAACTGTTGCAAAAAAAGTAGAGGACATACTCTCAGGTAGTTAGACAAATAGTGCTTTGCAGAAAGCACATAGAACCAACACATGATTATGCAGATTGAGTTACAACTGAGCAAGTGTACCAGGTTGGTACAATGTAATGTGAAAATTTGGTTTCGAAGTACAGGACAGGAAGACTCATGTTTGCAAGTTGAAGCAAGCTCCAAGAGCTTGGTATGACAAGATTGATAGTTTTCTGATGAGCTTGGTCTTTACCAAGAGTAAAGTTGATACCAACCTTTACTTCAAGATTGAGAATGATGGACCAGTTATATTGTTGCTATATGTGGATGACTTATTCTTGACAAATGAAGAAAAGCTCATCACAGAATGTACGAAGAAACATGTCGTTGAATTTGAAATGAGGACCTAGACCCGATGCACTATTGCTTAGGCCCTGAAGTATGGCAGAGCCCAGAAGAGATTTTCCTTAATCAAGGAAAGTATGTTGTAGAAATTCTGAAGAGATTCGACATGATGGACAGTAGAGCCATGTCCACTTCTATGGAGACAAATATGAAGTTATTGGATGATACTTCGTCAGAAATAGTTGATGTTACTCTATACAGACAGATGATTGGTTCGTTGATGTATCTGACGAATACCAGGCCAGATATATGCTTTGTTGTGAACACCTTGAGTCAGTATCTGGCGGAGCCCAGACGTGTTCACCTTGTAGCTACAAAGCATGTGATGAGATACCTTAAGGGTACGTTGGATTATGGTCTCTGTTATACTAGAGATCATGACTTCAGATTGTATGGTTATACTGATTCATATTGGTTTGGAAGTGCTTCAGACAGAAAAAGCACTTCAGGATGTTGTTTTAGTTTGGGGCAGCCATGACTTCATGGCAAAGCAGGAAGCAATCCAGTATTTCTCTCAGTACAACAGAAGTGGAGTACATTACAGCATGTTCTGCCAATTGTGAAGCCATATGGCTTTGGAAGTTGTTGACAGTTTTGTTCGATCTAGAGATGGAAGCTACCATGATTCTATGTGATAATCAAAGTTGCATAAAGATGACAGAGAACCCAGTGTTCCATGATAAGACGAAGCACATAGAGATATGGTATCACTACATTCGTGACATGGTGCAAAAGAGAGTTGTAAAGCTCCAATATGTTGGCACAAATGAGCAGGTTGCAAATGTGTTGACTAAGCCAATGTCTCGTGTGAAGTTTGAGTACTTCTGGGACAAGCTTTGTGTAGTCTGAAAGGACCTACCTCGAAAGGGAGAGTGATGCTGATGATACTATGGTATCTTGACCAACAACGGGTAGCTCGGTTAGGATTTTATATCCTAGCGGACTGATCATCCCTGGGCAGATCTCGAAGGCCCGGTAAGGACGGTCTGTTAGAGTACCTGTGCATGTATATGTCAACTGTGGTCAGTAGTTGTAGCTCAGCTAGGATTCTATATCTTAGGGAATCTTATGATTCCTGGGCAGATCCTGAAGGTCCGATAAGGACAATCTGTCAAAGTACCACAGATGTTGTTGATGCACCTGCCTCATTCTGTTGCCACATATAGATGCCGATGTTCCAGCTTCATCCTGTTGATGATGATGATGTTATTCACGCTTCATGTTGTTGATGACGATGATGTTATTCCAACTTCATGTTGTTGATGATGTTGATGTTCCAGCTTCATGTTGTTGATGATGATGATGTTATTCCAACTTTGTGTTGTTGATGTTGATGTTCCAGCTTCATGTTGTTGATGATGATGATGTTACTCCAGCTTTGCGCTACAAATGATGATGATGTTACTCCAGCTTTGCGCTACAAATGATGATGATGTTCAGTTTCTACTAATGTTGATGATGAGAAAAACTTTCAATGACCTATAGATATGACCGACAATGTTCCCGATGTTGATGACAATGTCTCCTCCTCTTGATGTTGTATTGAGTCCAATCAATTGTTATTGATGTTGTTAGTAGAATACCCTTCTTGTTAAGGGGGAGTGTTGAAATATTGTAACTTCGAATAATATTCTACTTGAGAGAGAGAGTTGAATAATATTATATTATATTTAATTAGGCCCTATTGTACCTTAGTAAAATTCAGCCCTATTGTACCTTGACAGCTAAATGTAAATTAAGAGGGTAAAGTGACAGGTTGGCCCAGACCTAATTATAGGCTGGCCATACCACTATTTATAAGAGAGGCCAGCGCCTCATTTGGACACTCTCACCAACTAGCTCTGCAGTGCACAAGTCTTGGAGGAGAAGTTGTTGCAACTGGGGGTGACGTCAAGGAGGGTTTTGGTCTATCTCTTGGTATTTCTTGGTTAAGTGGTGCGCTACTCTTCCTAGTGAAAGAGTAGAGGAGGATCTTATGTTCAGTCTTTGGTCTATCTATATTGAGGAAGTTTTTGTTGGGTTTTCTCCCCCATGAGGGTTTCCTAGGATAATCTGTGTCTCTATTGTTTCTATGATTGCCTCTCTTTCAATGATCTTATGCAGCTAATATGCTAAATGATTACAATAATAAAGAAGAACTGTAACTGCTAGTTGTATAAGTAAAACTTCAACACGGTGAGACCGCGTGTGCAAGAGTGGTGGACGTGGGTGAAGAAAGGTGGGGCTTGTGACGATAAGCAGCCAGAAGATGCATGGGACGTGGCTGCAGAAGTTTTAGCTACTGAGACAACCACCAAAAGTGGAATAAGAATACGGCCGAGAGGTAAGATAGTCGGTTGGAGTGGGTCGTCCAGAAATCCTAGCCATGTGATCGTCGAAGAGACGCCCGTGTGCGTAGAGGCTCGAGCTGCTAAGGATCGGGCCGCCAGAAGTCTGCATGGAAGAATGGAACAGCTGCCATTGTTGTTGCAGTCATCGAGAATAGGTGACAACCAAAGGCGGCCACGTAGCCGACTAGAGTGGGCGAATAGCAGGTGAGAGCCGCCAGGCCAACGCATAGCAAAGCCACCCAGTAGTGTCAACGTGACAGTCGGGCAGCCCAGGTAAACCCAACGAGATCCGAGCAACAACCAAAGTGCCCAAAAATTTTCAGGTAGCAACAAAGCAACCCCAAAATTGTCCACGTAGAAAACAGAAGCCCCAGACAACAAGCAAGCAGCCTAGGTAGCAGGCTGAGATAGTTGGGCAGCACCCAAAAAAGGCTCCAAGCAGACCAAAAAAGGATTGAGCAACAGCAGGAGGTTGCACCCAAAAAAGGCTCCACGCAGCCCAGAAAAGGATCGGGCAGTAGTAGGAGGTTGCGGGAAGCCCCAGGCAGCGGGTAACGAAACCGGGCAGTAAATGTTTTTGAGTTTGGGGACATTAGAGCATGGGTTGTGGACAGCGGCTCATCTCACCATATGACAGGAATGAGGTCAATGTTCCTTAATGTTTCAAAAACAGACTCAGACTGTCATGTGAATTGTGGGACTGGTACCATGCATTGAATGAAGGGGGTTGGACATGTGAGATTCCAACTAGAGTCAAGAGGATCTCTGGAGGTGGCAGAGGTGTTGTTTGTTCCGGAGCTGAAGGTAAGCTTGCTCTCGATATCAGCTTTGGAGGATGAGGGATATGGAGTTGTGTTCGAGCATGGACATGTGTTCATATATCCAGAGGGAGCTACCCTCGACGCAACAATAGTGCTTGGTGTCAGACAGGGGAGGTTATACAAGTTGTTGGGACAACATGTGTGTAAGTCCAAGGGGATCTTGGATTCAGGATCAATGTCGGTGCCAGGTGGTTGTGAGGCTACTTCCAGTACTATCAGGAGTCTCAACTGGTATGAGATGACATAGTTGGATGCTCAGAAGTGTGAGGAGACTCCTACGGGCATGGGGAGGAGGAATGGTTCTTCAGCACAAGACTCGGTGCAAGTGGCAAGGAAGCTTTTTGGTTTAGAGGGAGCAGCTACAACAGCAAATGGAGTGATGGGGTTGGAGACAGATCCAGGTGGAGGTTCCAGAAGTACCTTCCTCACTAAGGAGTGTTAGTTTTTGGGGTAGCTCGGACAGGTACTTCTGCATTAGCGGTGCCTAGCGACACTCTCTAGATCTTTAACTTTATAATTGCATTTATAAAATTAATGTGGCTTTTATTTAATGACTAAAGTGACTTTTTTATAAAGTTGAGTGACTTAAATGATTTAAGTCATCTCAACGAGAGATTAAATCACAATCGACGATCTTGAGAAGGCAAGATCTAATCTTGACCGTTGAAATCTTAGGGTTAGGGATTTGGTCATTAAGAGATTAGAAAAGAAAATCTAAGGAGAGTGAGAGACACACACTGAGAGAGTGAGGAGATCTCACTGAGCAGGTGAAGAGAGTTCATCCAAGTGTGAGTGGGCAGGGTTGAGGAAAGGGGCAGCAAGAGAGATAGCAGCCAGGTGGGCTAGGCTATCGCTGCATTGTAATCCTCTAAAGGACCATTATCCCAGGAAGGGAGCCCAATAATAATAAAAGAAGATTTGGTTTTCGCGAGAGGGTTTTTCCAGGGGTGTTTACCCGAATATCTTGTGCAATGTGTGATTGTTCTCTGGTTTAATGCTTCCGCTTATTTTCGGTTAAAACCTAGCAGTGCAGTTAAATGAATAAAGTGATTTTATTTCTAAGTTAACTATCGTGGTGCTAGGTTAGAGAAATTAACAAGTTGCACATTTTTTTAGGCATATCATGGATTTTGAGACATTGGTCACCCTCTCCAAGGCACGGACGGGCTACTTTCATCCACATGGACATCGACTATGTTCGCCATGTGTTAGAAACCAGGACGTCCACCTCCTTTGGCACTTTTTTAATACAATTTACCCACTAAAGGAGGGTCGACTTCATTTGGGGGCACTTCATGAGGATGTTGGGGGTTTTTGGAGCCTAATTTGATGATGTGGAGGTCACTTATGTGACTCAGCACTTGATGGGGATCACTTTGCACTTATCCTTTCATGTGGATGCACTTAATTATCACTTTTTGAGGGATTGTTGAGCAAAATTCAAGAAGGCGTCCACTTTTGGGGTTTCTATTTGACTTGGGGTGAGGTCGTCCCCTCTCTTGTAGGTGGATGTTGGAGTTTGAGTGGCCAAGGAATATTCCTTGCCACATTTTGAGGCCCCCCAAGTGACTTTCAAGTGAAACATTGTACCTCAAAGCCAAATCGGTCCTTTTTTAGAAGCTTGACGTCATTTTTGTTGTTGGGGATTTTATGACCCATTTTCTCACTTGGAGGGTCACTCCCATGCTTCATGGAGGTGCCTTGACCTTAGGTATGGACATGGTCAAGCTTTGGAGACATATTTCAAGGATTTATGGACATTATTTGAACATTTTTTAGCACATTTTGTTGAAGCCGCCCCCTTTATGAAGATTTTAAACATGTAAAGCATCATTTAATTTTACTTTTTTACTTAGTCTTTGATTCGTGTGGATGACAAGTCATTTTATTTTATTCCGTAGCCTAATTTGGGGGAATAAAGAGTGGAGAGGAGTTGAGAGCCTCATCTATAAATATAGGCACTCCTCTCACTCATTATGTTGTGAATTGTTGGAGATTATTCTTTGAGCCATTTAATAGATCTTTACTTGATTTTTTCTTGGTGTCAATTCTTGGAGCTCTATCTTTCTTGGTTATTCTTCTTGGCAATTTTAAAGACTATTGTGATTATTCAAGATTCTGCATAAACTAGAAAGATCAATCCATTAAGGAGTTATTAACTACTTGGAGGGAAGACGTCTAGGGTTTGTATCTCCTCCTTCTTCCCTAAAATGATTTGGTAAGTGCTTGTCTCTTGTCTTGATTAGTTTTATGCTCCTTGGCAAGGGTTTCAAGTATTCTTTTTGTTAGAATTAGGGCAGTAAAGCATAACAGTATTATTTTTTAATTTTCAGCGAGTATAACGAGCTAGATCTAAAACTCCATTACTTAAACAGTGCACAGATCTAAGAGATCTAGTAGTAGTCTAAAGAGTAAGACAATAGTTCAGATCTATAAAGCTAGAATAAGAAACTAATACTAGTCTGCAGATCTAAACTCAATCTACAGATCTGATCAAGAACAATAGATCATACTACAAACACAAACAAGTAAACTCAATATATCATTTAGATCTAATCATTGTCAATGTTGATATATAGATTTAGATAGATCAAACTGGATAAAACTCAAAACAAAATTCCAGATCTAAAGATGATGAATAGATAGCCAACAAAAGAGATGTAGAACCATTTGTAATTATGCTCAGGCAAAGTCTAGGTCACAGATCCACCATATAGGTTGGATCTCTTTCCAAGAGATGAAAAACTTTCTTGCCACCAAAGGGATAGAACCAAAGAGACTTCAAACCCTCAAACAAAAAGAGGCTTAAATCATTCAAACCCCACACAGAAAAACTGTAGATAAACCCTCACACAATAAGGGAGGTCGTGGCTTAAAGAACAGGTCACAGCAAGAAGAGAAGGCCACACCCAATAGGCTCACCACAGCAGAAGATAGGAGGTCGCACCCTATAGGCTCACCTCAGTAGAAGATAGGAGGTCGCACCCTATAGGCTCACCACAGTAGAAGATAGAAGGCCGCACCCTATAGGCTCACCACAACAAAAATGGAGGGGCTGCACCCTACAGTGACCATACAGCAACAAGAGGAGGAGGGTCGGTCCACATTAACTCCACACAGAAAAGTCGCAGCAGTACCAGCACCCTCTACAACAACAAAACAGGAGGGGCCGCAGCAAGGAAGACTCCAACAGAAGAGGGTCGCAGCAAGGAGACTTCAACAGGAGAGAACCACAGCAAGGAGAGGATCCGCTCACTCTAGAGACAAAAATAATGAATGTATAAAGTGAGGGGTAGGGGAGTTCTATTTATAGTTTAGGCTAGGGTATTAAAAATTTAAATTAAATTAAAATAATTAATATAACATGTTTAAATTAAATAATTTAAACATGATATAATAAACATTTAATTTAAACTTTAATTAACCCTTAAGACAAAACAACATAAAACCCCAAATCACACAAACAAGGGTAGGAAAGGGTTAAGAAGGGTTTACAAGGTGGCAATACTCGTTCATTCATATTCATGGTGATCTTATTACTTTATCATCATTGCATATGGGACACATCTCTCATGTGGTTATGTCCTCCTTCAAGGAAGATCATACACCAACAAAATACTTGATCGAAGATCAAGTAGCCCCAGAACTTTTTCTGGGGTCTTATCCACCAAGGTCAAAGACCAAGGATCAACCCATGCCCTAGGCGTGGGTGCCCTAGGCGTGGGTACCCTAGACCATGTCCAGAGGCCCTAGACTTATCTAGGGGCTTTAACTGCTTGGTCCTAGACCAAGAACCCCAGTCGTATACTGGGGGCCCTAACAAGGGTCTTTTGCCATGGCACTGACTGTTTGGTCCCAGACAAAGTACCCCAGGAGTGCACTGGGGGCCCTAGATCTTGTCTAGGGTCTTAGCCATCCTCCCAGAGAATGGCTCTTGCAGCTACTTATAAATTTAACACTTTTCAAGTCTTTTGATGATCTTGTTGGTCAAGGCTATGCCATTGGGGAAACCCTTCTTATAGGGCATTGGTTATCATAGTTTATCTTGATTAGCCAGAAATTACTAGCCTTCTGGCCCTAGTCTCTAGTTCTAATCCATAAACGAGAATAACCAATTTTTAGAGGAGCATACTTCTTGACCCCATAAATCCCTAGTGGAGACAAGGCTAAGCCCTAACTCCCAACATTCACCAACCAAAACCCTAAAATTTCAATTACTTTCTTTTATGTTTTATAAAATACAAAAACACAAAAAAATATAAAAGATATAAACCGACAAAAATATTTATTTCATTGTCTAGAGTAAAACTAACTGTTACTTTTATTTTCTAGACATCTTTGTCCAAGGATTTGTGCTAAATTGTTGATTTAAAACCCTAGAAGGAAAATCGGCCCTCTTGGATTGTGCTTCATTGTCTTATCTAACATTCTTGTGGCTGATTTAAGATGTTTATTAAATTACAGCAATAAAAATCAGAATTGGTGAAACCCTAGAACTAGAGTTTAACCCTGAAAGGTGAAATCTAACCCTACCATAGTTCATATTTCACTTTGGAATTGCTTATTAAGTTTATATAACACATTCTAACAGTGAAATTCATCTCCTGAGCGGTTCATTTTTGTTATATTTCATTTTGGATATTTTTGGTGAAACCCTAGGGGGATTCACCACCATTTTTCCAAGTTTGAGATAATTATTTGGATATCATTCATTTGCACTTGCATTTTATCATTGCTGGGCTGTTTTTGCAAGGTTTATTCACTGTCCTAGCTAAAGTACCCAAGATTCATCATTCTAAGAGCTTTTAAGCACCTCTTGGAGTCTTGGGGCACTTTTCCTCACCCAAAATCTGCAATTTCTGCGTTTTTTTAATATAAATCAGATTCCGGAATCTTTGGACAGCAGCAAGCTATTCCATTTTACAGCATACAATCAAGGTATAACTCAGGTATATCATTGGTTCTTGGTTTATGCAACAAGTTCTCACTCTTGTGCGGTAAAAGATACTTGTTTCTACATTTAAAGGGTGAAATCATAGTGTTGGTTTATATTTTCTGTTGTAGAATATTTAATTCAGATCTCAGTGTGCTTATAATTAGCTCCTGACCCTCTTTATATTGTAGCTTTATTGCCCTAACACTTGGTTGAATACTCTTAAGGCATTTGGCTACGTAGGCACTGGTCTATCTAATGTATATTGAGGTGTGTAGTTGGAAGGATTGGGATACCCCCTTTGGTCTCTAGGAGCTGGCCTAAAGTGAAGGGGAGATCGTACTAAGGTGACAGTGGTGAATTTCTCGTATCGTGCTATCCCCATAGCATCCCCCCAAGGGCTGCTAGTTTGGGCGGTAATAGGCAGCAATGAAAGGAAGAACAAAAAAAATGAATGACAAAGTTCTTGGTTGTAGAGTGTTGCTCAATGATCTCTCTATGTCTATCCTCTTCATCTTGTATTTATAGGATCAAACTCTAAATGGACAAGTACGCCCTATTTGAAACATGAAAACCTTAAAAAAATCAACCTCCACTGCATGCTAGATAACAGCCATTTATCTGTTCGATAAAACTGATGTCCAACAATGGCTTGACCTGTGGTTTAAGTATAGTAAACACGGACAAGTCCTCCTTGGCTTCAACAACAAGCTTGTATCACACAAGCTCTATACACTAGCACGATTCTCTTTAGAGACCATTGCCCTCTCTAGCCTTTTGGGCCTAGCTCAAGGTTGGTTCGCAGGGGTTTCGTATCTTTTGGAGTCTGTGGGAAATCAGATGGACCGTCTCCCTCTGTTTAGATATTCCTTAGATACACGTGGCCACCTCCTACCTTCCAAATAGAAGTTGAACAAGATCATCAAGGATGGCATTTACAGGCAATTTATCCAGACCACTTGGGTTACCCCTCAGGGTGGGTTACGCCCAATGATGGCCTTCTATGTTGCGCACTTCTTGGAGCTTTGAGACGGGTTCATTGTTCGATCGCATTATACATTATGCCATTGGATGCACGCTCCTCGCATTCCCCTCAACCAATTTAGAGTGGGTTCTCATAGACTTTGTGTAGAGACCAACCACCAAATCGATCAATCAAACAGGACCTGCCAACTATGCCATCTACGAGAGGTTGAGACTGAGGAGCACTTTATCTTCCGTTGCCCCATATATTACGAGATCAAGGGAAGGTTCCATTGCCTATTCAAGGGGATTCATACCCTCACTGGCTTCTTCAAATACCCCGACCAAAAGTGCTTAACCTTATACATGCAGGAGACTCACTAAGAGACAAACCAATATCAGCATAGCTCCAAATTCCAGATCCCTCCCCAGGAGACAGAGGAGATCCCCAATGCCTCAGCGGTGAACTACCTCTTCCAAACAACAACGCAACGAACGATCCAAGCATCCCACCAGCTCTCCCTCTGGACATCATACTATATTCAATTTCTTTCATTTGGCCTCGAATAATAGGAGAGATCGTACTATCTCACTACTTTTGGTTCTTCTTGTTCCTAGATCTTCTCCTGTTGTACATCTCCAATTCAAAGAGGGTTTATGGGCTTGGAGTCGAGGGTTGTTCATGACTCAGCTTAGATTTCACTTTCTACTCTACCCTACTTTACTTTACTTTCTGCATCTCGCCTTTTATAGGAGACCTTTTGGTATTCATGCTTTGTAATGACATCTTTGTAATCAGCAGCCCCTTTGACCTACTTTTGTGGTCATTAGTCGGACATTAAAAAAATTGTCATATCTTATCTTATTATCTTATCTTCCTTAGAGTCTCCAAACCCTAGCCATGTTGCATCACACAAACACATGGCAAAACAACTCTAGTTCTAGCCTCCAAATCGACATATCCATTATAGGGTTTGAATCCTCAAACCCTAGGTCTTCCACTCTAGCATCATCACAAGCACCAAGATCTCAATGGATCATCAAGAATACAAGAACTCCATGATCTTGCCCTAGCCTTACATCCCAAAAGAACAATACTACAAAATCATGCAAGGCGTTAGCTCCACTCTCCAAGTCTTCTACTTGGGGTAGAAACCCTAATGCTACAACAAGAGACATAAGAAACATCACAATCTTTAACGTCATGCTTTTGGTACAAGTGGGTGACAAGTGAGTGTTCATTCAAATCATTGTCTAGTGCTATCAATGAGGGTGAAGCAACTAGTTACCCAACCATTCCAAGTATAACTTAGATATTGTTATTATCGTTGTTCTAGTGAGTTGGACTAAGCACTAATTTTTTATGTCAACAAATTTGTTTGTTCAAAGACTTAGTGGAAAAGGTCCAAAGAGAAGCTCACGTTAGCATTGACATGAGCGCCAAGAAGAAAAGATGATTTTGGCACAAGCAAATAACAAATGAGTGTTCATTCAAAACATCGTCTGGTGCTACTAACATGGGTGGAGTTACTAGTTACCCAACCATTCCAAGTATGTCAATCGTACTTCAAAATCTTGAATATTGTAAGAAGCACTAGACTTGTTGTCGAAGTGATTTTGTTACAAGTGGATGGCAAATGTGTGTGGTGCCATCAACACAGGTGGAGCAACTAGTTACCCTTCCAAGTATGCCCATAGTACTTGAGAATCTTCGATATTGTAAGACGCACTAGACATGTTGTAGGAGTGTTGAGTGGATTGCAACACTCAATCAATTTGGAATTAATGGTGCTATACAATAGTAGATGCAAGTGATCAAAGGTATATCTATTACCACGCAAGAGGGACCTCAATGATGGTTATCTATTTACCACACAAGTGGGACATCAATGATGGTTGCATGAGTGAATGTGTAGAATGCAAGCCTTATAAAGAGAACTAGAAAAGCCCAGCAACATCTTGTCAGTTTGTGGGAATATTCTAATTGATTCCTAGCCCATAAACACAATTGATTTGTTATGAGAAATGTCACAAGAAGGAAAGAAAACATCAAGATTGGAGAGTTTGGATCTTTTGGAGCTCACAAATAGACATCAATTTTTGAGTCCACTCTCTCACAAAGAGGTCAACGGAAAGTGTGGTTACATGACAATAAATAGACCCCTTGAAAATAGGGCAACAAGTCATACCCTAAAAATATGGCAAACAAGTTTTGTGAGCGTGACTGTAGATCATCAACCACACAAATTTTGATGCCATGGATTAGACTTTGGAACTTTGTCCTAGTAAATTGGCCACTACCATAGATGGTTACCTAGGGCATTCCAAAAAGATGGTAAAGATCTACAAAGACCTCATGGTTTGGAAGTTGAAAAAAGTCTTGTTTCATAAAAATAGCAACATCTTTTGGTTGCACTTTGAAGCATGAAGCTCAAAGATATGATGGAATAGACTTTGGAACTTTGTCCTAGTAAATAGGCAACTACCATGACTGTTTACCCAAGGCATTCTAGTAAGATGGTAAGATCTATAAAGACCTCGTTGTTTGGAAGTTGATGAAAGTCTTATTTTATAAAAATAGCAACATCTTTTGCTTGCACTTTGAAGCATGAAACTCGAAGATGAAGTAATATTTAATGGCCTCATAAAGCAACAACATTTCCAATAATAGTTTTAGATGCATATTAGAGCATCACGATGCCAAATTAAGGGAGAGCGTTGAATAACTTAGGTTGATGCTATGAGGAAGTGTTGGAAAATATCAACACAAAATTATGGAGCTTGCACTTACGAAGTAGCATTATCAAAAGAAATTTGTCTCGGACAATAAAGACCAATGGCTTGGAGTAATTATATGTAAAACCTTTGTCAAAGTCTATTGTCATGAAGAGTGGCAGATAGGGGTTAGAGCCTAAATAAAACCCTTTCCATACTCCACATTGATGCAAAAGTCAGTGAAGTGACAATGTAGAACAATTTAACAAAGTTTTTGCAATTTCACCTCCTTGAAGGCCAAAAGATAACATTGTATCTAGAAATTTGTCCTGGTAAATTGACAGTTGCCATGGCTATTACCCATGCAGTACAATAGATGGTAAGATTATATGTTATCGCTCAGAATTTTCCCTTGGGGAAATCAGTCCCAAGGGACAATTCCGACTGATTACAACACTCAAAAGCCCAAAACGGTATTAAACAAACATGAACTAAAGTATTCAGTTGTTCCAAATATTGGAGCTTTCTTTACACTTAAAACAACATTAATGATTATAACATGCTTATTTTCTTGATTAAGGTTCTAATCACAAAGAGTATGGAGCCATTATGTCAATATCACAAATATTTGATTAAAAAAACATTGTTTGAACATGCAATTTTATTAACTTGTTCATTACTAACTATGCATTTATTTTGATTTAAACTTCGGGTAAAAGAGTACCAAATCAAACTTCAATGGATATAAACTAACACATTCTAGTTATTAAAAATGTGAAGATGAAATTGACCCGGGGTTAAAAGAATGATAGCAGAAAACATTAGTACACTTGGTATTGAAGCTTAAGCATTTTAGGCATTAGAGTTCCACAGTTGAATTTGAGATACAATTAAGAAATGGAAGCGGGAAAAACTTGTACACAAAAGTTATTCTATATGTAGAGTTGTCAAGTTAAATTCAACCACCAGTTAAAGTTCACGTGGAAAACACAATTTTAAAGAAAATTAGACTAAAGCACTCTAGGCCAATGTTTTAAAACTCGGACTCGACCTCAAAATCAAAGCCTTGTAATATGTTAGAAAAGCTTAACATGCCTAAACTATTAGTTTTAGCTCAGTTGGTGTCTCGACTGTGCCTATGTGCCCTAGGCTAGCTGATGGACACCTTAATAGCCTAGATCAGCCTTTTATCTCAGCCTAACTTAGACTTAGGCAAATCGGCAGAAAATTGATCCAGAAATGGAATGTTGGGCCCAAGGAGAGGGCACACCTCTAAGGTAGCTGCTAGTGGAGTGTGGGTCCCTATCCAAGGGGGGCGCACCTCCTAGTGGAGAGTAGGGTCCAGCAACCCCAATCTCAACTATTGAGGCCCAAGGTTGGGCACACATCTCGAGGAAAATGGGGGTTGAAGGAGAGATAAAAGAGGGGTTGAGGGTGGAATTGGATACACATTCTCATTTGTGTGATTGCAAGTGAGCAGAAGGAGTGGGCTTGAGGCTGAGGAAAAAGAGCAACTGGCAAAGTGGTTTGTGCAGCCAGCTGAGGAGTGATTTCGAGGCAACTTACAGAGGCTGATTTCTTGCAGCAGTAGAGGCCACATCTGTTAGAGTATACTGGGCCATTTCAGGCTGTATTTTGCAGCAGCAAAGGGCCATTCCTGTGCAAGCCGTACAGTAGCCAACAGAGAATGAAATACTTGGGCCTTACAGCAACCAAAAGGAGGGACTTTCAGCAAGTCGTACAACAGTGATTTTTGGGTCGTACAAAAGAAGAAAGAGGCCAAGATCAACATGTCGTACAGTTGGTTGAGCTAGGTCGTACAGCTGATAGAGAGGGTTGATTATTTCTGTAATGATTACTGAAAATTTATGTTGCTGTAACCTTTCTCTGAAGCCTCAATAAAATCGCTCCTTTGTTGGTTTTCCCCACACTGAGGTTTCCAGGGTAATATTTGGTGTCTAGTAAAGTTTTATGTGCTTGGTTTTGTATGCTTCCATTGTTATATTTTTGTTTTATTTTTCAGCAGTAGGTTACTGCATAAATTCAGATTTTTATATCAGCATTGATATTTTCTAGTTAAGATAATGTATTGGCAGCGATCTCAGTAATTGAGATATAGGTGTGAATTCAACATGGTATCAGAGCTCAGCCTCTGAGTACAGGACAGCCAAGTGACTTGATGTCCAAACTAGCAAGGGTAAATCAGCAAGTGGGACAGAAGACCAGATTGTGTGGGTGAAAACAGGATAGCAGACTCAAATGGCCAGTGCAGGCTTGAGGGTTGAGGACAGGTTGGATGGAGCCTCAAATTTCTGTCCTTGGAATGAGCGAATTAGCTTGGTGTTGGAAATTGCAGAAGGCAAAGTGGCAGCCCCAGCTAATCCAGTACAGCTAGCTGCCCATTCAAAGAAGGATGTCAAGGCCAGGAGAATACCGATGGATGGTGTCAAGGACCACATCATTCCACATTTGTCTAGCAAGAAGACAGCGAAGGAAATGTGGGAGGCCCTGGTAAAGCTATAACAGTCTGACAACCAGAGCAGGAAGATGTTGCTTAGAGAGAAGTTGAGAAGCACGAAGATGGCCAAGGGAGAGGCGGTGGTCACTTACCTCACAAAGTTCACTCATATTCGAGATGAACATGCAGCAGTGGGAGAGACCGTGGATGAGACCGAGTGGGTGAGGACAGCCTTGAACGGCTTCGCCAAGCAATGGGACGTGTTTGTCCGAGGGGTGGTTGCACGGGAGAAACTCCCTGATTGGGAGAGGTTGTGGGAAGACTTCACCTAGGAGGAACTGCGAGTGGATGCATCTCAGGCTAGTCAGCGGAAGAGTGAGGAGGAGGAGAATGTGGCTCTTCATGCAAAGAAGAGCAGTGGAGCGAGAGGCTACAGGGACATGGGCAAAGTGAGATGCTTTGCATGTCACAAAACTGGCCACTATGCCAACAAGTGTCCTAACAAGAAGAAGGAGTCGGAGGTAGCAGCTACAGCATCTACTGAGATGGATGTGTTTGCACAGAAATTTGAGGACGAATTTTCTCTGGTTGCCACTCTTTCTAGCAACAGCAAGTTGGTTGAGTTTGAGGACAGCGGGGCATGGTTCGTGGACAGTAGGTCATCTCGCCATATGACGGGAATGAGGTCAGTGTCCCTTAGTGTTTCGAAGACAGGCTCAGACTACCATGTGAAGAATGGAGCACGCACCAGGCATGCAGTAAAGGGGGTTGGATGCATCAGATTCCAGCTAGAGTCGAGAGTGTCTCTAGAGGTGGATGAGGTGATGTATGTGCCAAAGCTAAAGGTTAACTTGCTCTCTATATCATCTCTAGAGGATATGGGGTATGATGTAATGTTCATTGATGGACATGTGCTCATACAGGCAGAGGGAGCAACCTTAGATGCAGCAGTGATGCTTGGAATCGGGCAAGGTATGATGTACAGGGTGCTGGGACAACCTATAGGTGGGGGGTCCAAGGGGATCTTGGACCAGAGATCAATGTCAAAGAAAGTCAATTGGTATGACTTGACATTGATGGCTGAGCGGAACAGCACATCAGATCAAAGTGCAGCAGAAGTAGTAGGTGGATCTTACAGTTCAGAGGGAGCAACTACAGCAGCAGCAGCAGATTTGATTGGATCAAAGATTGATCCTGGTGGAGACACCTCCCTCGCTAAGAGGGAGTGTTAGTTTTAGCTCAGTTGGTGTCTCAGTTGTGCCTATGTGTTCTAGGCCAGCGAATGGACACCTTAATAGCCCAAATCAGCCTTTTATCTCATCCTAACTTAGACTTAGGCAAATCAACAGAAAATTGATCCAGAAGTGGAATGTGCGGCCCAAGGAGAGAGGGCACACCTCTAAGGTCGTTGCTAGTGGAGTGTGGGTCCCTGTCCAAGGGGGGCGCACCTCCTAGTGGAGAGTGGGGTCCAGCAACCCCAATCTCAGCCATTGAGGCCCAAGGCTGGGCACACATCTCAAGGAAAATGGGGGTTGAAGGAGAGATAAAAGAGTGGTTGAGTGTGGAGTTGGATACACATTCTCATTTGTGTGATTGCAAGTGAGCAGAAGGAGTGGGCTTGAGGCTGAGGAAGGAGGGCAACTAGCTGAGTGGTTTGTGCAACCAACTGAGGAGTGATTTCAGGGCATCTAGGGCAGCTTATAGAGGCTGATTTCTTGCAACAATAGAGGCCACATCTACTGAAGTATATTGGGCCATTTCAGGCCGTATTTTGCAGCAACAAAGGGCGATTCTTGTGCAAGTCGTACAACAGCCAACAGAGGTTGAAATACTCAGGCCTTACAACAACCAGGAGGAACTTTCAACAGGTCATACAACAGTGATTGCTGGGCCGTATAGAAGAAGAAAGAGGCCAAGATCAGCAGGTCATACAGCTGGTTTAGCTGGGCCATACAGCTGATAGAGAAGGTCGATTCTTTCTATAAGATTTACTGAAAATTTTTGTTGTTGTAACCTTTCTCTGAAGCCTCAATAAAAGCCCTCCTTTGTTGGTTTTCCCCACACTGGGGTTTCCAAGGTAATATCTGGTGTCTAGTAAATTTTTGTGTGCTTGGTTTTGTATGCTTCTGCTGATACATTTCAGCTGTAGGTTACTGCATAAATTCAGACTTTTATATCAGCATTGATATTTTATGGTTAAGATAATTTATTGGCAGCAATCTCAGTGATAATTTATTGGCAGCAATCTCAAATCTCTCTCTCTCTCTCTCTCTCTCTCAGCATTGATATTCTATGGTTAAGATAATTTATTGGCAGCAATCTCAGTGATAATTTATTGGCAGCAATCAATCTCAAAT
>SNQJ01S0003621.1:34613-81234 GCA_010110895.2 Picea sitchensis
ATATATATATATATATATATATATATAATGTTTCTATATCATTCATATACATTTATTGAATTCTTAATATCATCCTTCAAATGGGAGCTTACAACCATTCAGAGGACAAGTCTCACATTCATATATATATATATATATATATATATATATTCTTAAAGGTATGGTATCACTCCCAAAATAAGTGAGCTATGAGGCAAGATTTGTACTTTCCAGGATTGGATAATGCTATATATACATAACTGACTCTGTTTTGAAGAGTCTGTTTGTTTTGTTTGAATACTATCTTGAGGAGGTTGTACCCCATTCCTTAGAAAGAGATAGTATAAAATTTAAAAGAGTAAATGAGAAAGAATTCTTTGTTGTTATGAAAGGAGAAAATATTATTGTGATGATGCCTTTCAATTTTTCATTTGAATGATGTGAATAATCACGAATTAAATGATTTTAAACAAATGTGCATGTCAAATTGTAAAGTGTGCTAGTGGTGAACACACACAGTATTTTGATGCATGTGGTTAAGTGCATGCTAGTGTATTATGAATGCAAGTTGATAGAATAATGTACATGTGTGAACTTATAATCTGAATGCATAATAAGAATGCATGCCTATAATTCTTTATGAAGATTTTGGTAAATCTTCAAAATGATGAAGTTGATGCTAACTCATTGATTGAGATGATTTCAAGTAATGATGGATATGCAGCAAGAGAGTTGCATGTTGAAGTTCTAAGTAGAGGAATTGTGTAGAGTCTCTATCAAGAATACAAATCCATAACATTAATGACTGTTGGAAAATTAGGCAGTGGGTTGAAAAGTCTATTTGTATAAGAATCCTAGATTACATTTTAAAACATAATGCTTGAGTGGAAGACTTTGCTTAGGACATGACCTTGACAATCCCGATTCTATTTGGTAAATGTGCATAATGCATTGACTCGTAATTAAATTTTGAGCTAATTTTAATTCTATAATATGTTGTTGCATTCAGGAAAGGTCAATATGAACTTGACTAAGATTGCTCAAGGAATAGAAAAGATAGATTTCAAAAGGGATAGATTGCAGAAGAAAAGAATGAGAAAAGGAAGAACACTTTTCTCACTCTAAAAATCTATTTTTCTTAGCCGAGTTGTATGCTTTAGAAAAAAAGGTATGCAAGAAAAGGAAAAGAAATTAATAAATATGTTTAAATGAATTATCTTTGTTAAGCCATATTGTGCAAAGGAAAAACATCCTTGGAAATAGTTCAGTTAAGTTAAAAGTTCTAGATTGTGCAAATAAGTCGAAAAAAGGGGAAAATACCTTGACTCATTTCTTGTTGTTTATTGTGTTTCTTTGGGATGAGAAAATTGACATGTTGTTATGTGTGAATGTTTCCAACATGGGAATGTTGATAGTTGTATGACTGTAGAAACAACCAAAATATTAGTTGTGTTTTCTCATAATGAATACATTGAGGATAATGTGATAGAGTGCATATAGATATGATAGGACATGTTTGAAAATGTTTGTTGATTTAAAATATATGGTACATTCATTCTGATTATACATGACAGATGACATAATTGTGAATGCGATGATGCATGTAATGTGTAGGAAATGATTGGAATTGTTGGGGAAGGACAACTGCCAATGGTGGACAAACTAAAGCAGAGGATAAATACAAAAAATGTTGATTAATTGGGTTGGTTTTCATTGATGTCAACCCTTGAAGAAAGTCTAGTAGCGAATTCTGGTAGCACAAAGGTTTGGGTAATGGACCCAATTTTTTTTTATGTATAATGGTATGAGTTTTGATATATTTTTAGGTAATACTATTCTATATGGATAGTACATGTCATTCCATTTCGGTTGGTATGTGGAACGTCACATAATTCCTCACGGTTTGAGAGTTATGGCCTTACGAAGTTGGAAGACCCTCATATGTTGGCTTAAATCCCCAAAAGGTCAAAGAAGTCAAAGTGATTGCAAAGAAGAAATTATTTAAATAATAAACTGAAGTGACAAAGTCAAAGAAGATTATTTAAATAATAAAGTGAAGTGATAAAGTCAAGGAGGATTATTTAAATAATAAAGTGAAGTGACAAAGTCAATGAGGATTATTTAAATAATAAAGTAAATGGAGAACTTTCTAATTATGGAAAGTGGTTATAAGAAGGTTAACCCTAAAATGAAGAAAATGGGTTAAGTAGTCAAGTGGCTGTTGGATATATGGACAAGTGGAAAATTGGGCAAAGTTGGACATAGGTGACTATGTGGACAAAATGGCTATGTGGACAAAGTGGTCTAGAAGATGTTTCTAAGCTACATGAAAAGACAAATAAGAGGCAGGAATCTCTCATTTCAATCACACTTGATCATATTGAATATCTACAGGTGACTGAGTTAACCAAAGGATATCTAAGACAAATTTGAGAGGTAAGGTGAAGTAAAGAAGACCGGAATTCAAAGGAGGATAAATTCTTTTGATGATGATTTCTAAGGTATGTTATTTACAGGTTATCTCACCATTTTCACAATAAATGTTTTTTTTGAATGATTCAGACCATGAAATTGGGAGGACATTGAGGAAACATATCTAAGTAGTTGTGGTATGAATTTCATTGTGTGGGTCATTGTATTTAAAATAGGGTTTTTGGCTAGTCTTGAAACTAGTCTAAAACAGGTGTTTCGGATAAAAATGTCATAAATTATTCATAATAGATCCAACTTTAGTAAGACCAAATGTGTTGGTTAGAGTATAGTTTGTAGTATTCTGTGTACAATTTTCATATCCATACACCAAATATTCCGTGCGGGACACACTCTACAAGTTCTCTCTCTAGAATAAGCCAAAATTCAATAAGGTATGCCATTTTTTCTATAACTCCTTTTTTGAGAGGTTCCAAGTAGTGACACTAGGAGGATCTGCATAAAACACACTGAATAACATTGTGTACTATTTTCAAATATTTATTCATTACAGTTACATAGTTATCATTATTTCAAGTTAGGGTTGTTGACTAATCCAAAACTAGTCATGTGAGACTAAAGTAATGTTTGATGAAAATTCTAGTCTCTTGTTGTTAAAGTAAGGAAGGTTTGAAGGTATGTGATCATATAAACACAATCTATTACAGAGTTACAAATCAGATTTGAATGATGAAATTGATGAGAGATTTTGGTTGAGGTTGAGGTACAGGTTGGTGCATGGTTGATGCACTTGTTTATGGTACAGGTTGATTACAGATTGAGGTACAAGTTGATGCATGGTTGATGCATGGTTCAGGTTATTGGTATAGGTTGTTTGGTCCAGGTTGATTGGTACAGGTTTACAGCAGTATATCTCACAGTGATATTGTGACAACGATTCCATCATTCTACTTATATGTCAGGGTGGTTGGACAGGGAAAGGATAGGTGGTTATAACCACCTTCTGGTTGTATATGGAGAACATAGGGGGTTGTATCTTCCTTGTGGTTGTAGCCATAGAATTGGGGAGTTAGAGTTTCCCTAAGGTTGTAGCCTGAGAAGCTAGGGGGTTGGAGCCTCCATCTAGTTGTAGTTGGAAAACAAAGGAAGTTTGTGCTTCCAATGAATGTAATTCTTCAAGGCATATAAGAAAAAACATTCATTGGTTTTCTCCTGCTTTGGGTTTCCACGTAAAAACACTGGTGTACTGTGTATGTGTATGATTGTTCATTTGTTCATTGTTTATTTACTCTGAAAATATTGGATGATAATGCTACATTGATATAACACTTGCATTATATGGTTAAAAAGTATTATATTTCTCTATTACTGATTCACCCCCCCTCTCAATAATCCAAAAATTGGTATTAGAGAAGGTTCCTTCAGAAGTCAATTTAACCACTAAAAGGTAGATCATGGAGAGAAAAAACATGTATAAAAATGGAATACTACAGTTTGATGGACAAAAATATGTTTTTTGGAGCATAAGAATGAAGACATATATACAGGCACAGGGATTTGAAATTTGACAATCAATTGTATATTGATACACAACACCAACAGTTTCATCGACAAATGACAAAGAAATGAAACTCGGTCAGAATAATTCCAAAGCCACAAATGCACTTCTGAATGGTCTTGGAGAATCTATATTCACCAAAGTTACACATTGTAAATCCACTAAAGATGTTTGAGACAAACTTCAAAATATTTATGAAGGAGATTCAGAAGTCAGAGTAGCAAAACTTCAAACTTACATAGGTCAGTTCAAACAACTAAAGATGAAGGAAGATGAGAATATTGTAGCTTACTTTTTGCGAGTCAATGAAACAGTAAATGCAATATTGGGATTAGGAGAAGAAATCAAAGAATTTGTAATTGTTCAAAAGGTACTAATATCTCTACCTATGAGATTTGAGCCTAAGATATCATCACTAGAAGAAAGAGCATATCTAAACTCAATAATCATGGATGAACTACATGGAATCTTCACAGCATATGAAATAAGAACTAATTAGGAAAATCTAGATATAAAAGAAACAACCTTCAAAGAATCCAAAATATCAAAGAAAAAGGGAAAACAAAAAGAAAAATAACATAGCAACAACAGTGACGTCTCAGAAGATGATGAAGAAACAACCAACTTTGTCAGAAGATTGAATAAGGGAACCAACGATAGGTATAGAGGTAAGCTTCCTTTGATTTGTTTTAATTGTGATGGCATTGGTCATTTCGCTAACAAATATCCTCATAAGAAAAAAAGAAATGATGAAGGTTACTCAAATAGAAAACAAACATATAGAGACAAAAGAACCACAAAGAACATTTTCAAGAAAATCTTATGCACCAAAGAAGACATCTCATCATCAAATGAAGATGAAGTCAATGACAATGAGATAGAAATATTTCTATTCATGGTAGTAGAAGACTCTGATAAAGAAGACTCCGAAGAAGAATATGAAGAGGCAGAAGTTGACTACCGAGAAGAATTTTTGTGTGCCATAGAAGTTATCAGAAGAGAAAATAAGAAAAAAAAGAAACTATAAGTGAAACTAGACAAGAAAGAAGACACTCAGGAACTAGAACAAATGATCACAAATTTGAGAACAAATGATGATTCAGCTAAAATCATTGGAAAAGACATAGTCAGAATTGAGAACAACAATATCAAGGCAGAAAATGTTCTACTAGTAGAAGATATGAAACATAATCTTCTAAGTGTGAGTCAGATGTGTGACCAAGGTCATAAAATTACTTTCAATTCACAAAATTGTGAGATAAGAAAATAAGGTTCAGGAAAATTGATTGCAACAACTACGAGAACTTCAAGCAACATATATGTATTAAGTGAAATTGGAAATGAAAAGTGTTGCCTAGGAAAGGAAGATGAAAGTTGGCTATGGAACAAAATAATGGATCACATACATTTTGATAACCTTGTCATAGGCATCAAAAGGGAAGCAGTTAGAGAAATTTCCCAGATCACGAAACCAACCAACACTTTATGCAAGCATTTTCAACAAGGAAAGCAAACAAAGACCAGGTTTAAATCAAAAGAATATTCAACTACAAGACCACTAGAAATTGTTCATACTGATCTATTTGGACCAACTACAACAAAGGGTTTAAAATGTGAGAAATACTTTATGTTATTAGTTGATGAATATACAAGAATGACTGTAGTTTGCTTTATCAGGAATAAGTCAGAAGATTTTGAAAACTTCCAGGTCTACAAGGAAATGGTTAAAAATGAAATGGATTAAAAAATCAAATGCTTGAGATGTGATAATGGAGGAGAGTTCACTTCAAAAGAATTTATGGACTACTACAACAAGCATAGAATAAAAAGTCAATTCTCTGTTTCTAGGACACCTCAATAGAATGGAATTGTTGAAAAAAAGAACATGACAGTACAGGAAATGGCTCGAACAATGCTAATGGATTCCAAATTGACAAATATATTTTGGACACAGACAATGCATACAACAATTCACATTCAAAACATATTAATGCTCAGAAATAACACTGACAAAACTCCCTACGAGCTATGGAAAGGAGGACCAACAAATGTGAAGCACTTCAAAGGTTTTGGAAGCAAATGCTACATCAAAAGAGAAGATGGAAGAATGACAAAGTTTGACTTTCGTGTGGACAAATGAGTACTTGTTGGTTACTCAAGTACAAGGAAAGAATAAAAGTGTTACAACCTGAGATTGAACAAAGTTGTCGAAAGCATCAACGTAACAATTGATGAAACAGATAGACAAGAATTAAATGAAGAAGAAAATGAATCAATGGAACAAATTTATGGAGAAGAAGCAGAAGATGAAAAAGAAGTAGAAGGGGAAGATGAAGAGGACCTGACAGAAGCACAAGAACAAGTTCAACAAGTGCCTCCAAAGACACCTAGAAGACGAGTACATAAGAATCATCCTTCAGATCATATTATCGTAAACAAATATGCAAGACTTGAGACTAGAATAAGAATCTGTTCACCAGAACAAACACACCTAGCACTCTCATCTATGATTGAACCAACTTGTTTTGAATATCCCAACAAGGATGAATTTTGGAATAAGGCCATGGATGAACAATTGGATAAAATAGAGAAAAATGACACTTGGGAATTGGTTCCAAGACCAAAGGATAAGAATGTGATCGGCACAAAGTGGGTATACAGAAATAAATTGAATGAAGATCGACAAGTTACAAGGAACAAATCCAGATTGGTATTTAAAGGATATGCACAGGTTGAAGAAATCGATTTTGAAGAGAAATTTTCTCTAGTTGCGAGAATGGAAACAATCTGATTGATTTTAGCTTATGCATGCTCCAAAAATATTAAAGTGTATCAGTTGGACGTAAAATCATCTTTTATGAATGGGGAACGTGAAGAAGAAGTCTACATTGAACAACCAGAAGGATTTCAGTTGTCAGAGAATGAATATTATGTGTGTAAATTAAAGAAGGCCTTGTATGGTCTAAAACAGGCTCTTAGAGCATGGTACTCTAGACTGGATAAATATTTATAGCAGGAAAAGTTCAGAAAAGGAAGTGCAGACAAAACCTCTACATCAAGGTAACTCAAGATAGTATTTTATTAATTGAAGTTTATGTTGATGAAATTATTTTTGGAAGTACTGACGACAAGTTAAGCCAAAAATTTGCAAAGGACATGCATAATGAATTTGAAATGTCATTACTTGGAGAACTATCCTTCTTTCTAGGTCTTCAAATACGTCAAAGAAACTAAGGAATTTTTATTTCTCAAGCCAAGTATATCAAAGAAATGCTAAAGAGGTTTGGAATGGAAGATTGAAAACCAATTATCACTCCCATGCAAACTAGTTGCAAGTTGAGAAAATATGATGATTCAAAGTCTATAGATCATAGGCAATACAGGTCAATGATTAGTAACATACTATATGTGACATCACCCAGACTAGATGTAATGCAGACAGTTGGACATGTGACACGATTTCAAGAAACACCAAAGAAATCACATGTATTAGCAGTGAAGAGGATTTTCAGATATATCAAAAGAACATAAGAGTTTGGATTATGGTATCCAAAAGGAAATGATCTATCACTTATTCCCTACATAGATGCAGATTGGGTAGGTTGCATTGATGGCCAATGAAGCACCAGTGGAGCAATGTTCTACTTGGGTGAGTGTTTAATATCATGGCTAAGAAAGAAACAATCATCAATATCTTTATCTACAACTGAGGCAGAGTATATTGCAACAAAAACATGTTGTACACAGGTTCTATGGATGAAACAAATTCTGACAAATATACAGGTTGAGTATGATGAGCCCATTCCAATATATTGTGATAATACAAGCTCCATCAATATCTCAAAGAACCCGATGATGCACTCCAAGACATAGAACATTCCAATCAACTATCACTTTCTATGGGAACAGGTTGCAGAAAAGAACACTAGAGTTGAACATGTGGGCACAAAAGAACAAGTGGAAGACATATTTACAAAACCGCTTACATGGGAAGCCTTTGAGTATCTTTGCCAGAGACTCGGAGTTATTTATACTCCAAAATGAATAATTTTGAATGTTTATCTTATGTATTAGATGTACAAGAGGAAGCACCATAAAGAGGATAGTTTAGGTTGGGAGATCAGACGAGTCAGTTAGGGGGAGAAAACCCAAATGGAAAGATACCTTTTCCATTGATGACAAAAGGGGAGAGATTTATTAGATGCAGAGGACAGAGGCATGGTTCCAGGGGGAGCATTGGTCACAGAGACGTAGGCATGGTTCCAGGGGGAGCATGAGTGATATGATTTCAGTATTTCATTAGAGTGTTTCCATCAATGCCAAAGGGGGATATTGTTGATTAATTTGGTTGGTTGTCATTGATGTCAAACCTTGAAGAAAGTCTGGTAGCGAATTCTGGTAGCAAAAAGGTTTGGGTAATGGACCCAAGTTTGTTTGATGTATAATGGTATGAGTTTTGATATATTTGCAGGTAAGACTATTCTAGATGGATAGTACATGTCATGTCATTTTTGGTGGTATGTGGAACATCACATAACTCTTCACGGTTTGAGAGTTATGGCATTATGAAGTTGGAGGACCCTCATATGTTGGGTTGAAGCCCCAAAAGGTCAAAGAAGTCAAAGCGATTGCAAAGAAGAAATTATTTAAATAATGAAGTGAAGTGACAAAGTCAAAGATGATTATTTAAATAATAAAGTGAAGTGACAAAGTCAAAGAGGATTATTTAAATGATAAAGTGAAGTGACAAATTCAAAGAGGATTATTTAAATATTAAAGTGAAGTGACAAAGTCAAGGAGGATTATTTAAATAATAAAGTAAATGGAGAACTTTTTGATTATGGAAAGTGGTTATAAGAAGGTTAACCCTAAAATGAGGAAAATGGGTTAAGTAGTCAAGTGGCTATTGGATATATGGACAAGTGGTAAATTGGACAAAGTTGGACATAGGTGACTATGTGGACAAAGTGGTCTAGAAGATGCTTCTAAGGAAGCTACATGAAAGTATAAATAAGAGGCAAGGCTCTCTCATTTCAATCACATTTGAGAATACTGAATATTTATAGGTGACTGGGGTAACCAAAGGATATCTAAGCCGGATTTCAGAGGGAAGGTGAAGTAAATAAGGACTAAATTCCAAGGAGGATAAATTCTTTTGATGATGTTTTCTAAAGTATGTTATTTATAGGTCATATCACCATTTTTGCAATAATTTTTTTTCTAGAATGATTCAGACCGTGAAATTGGGAGGCCATTGAGGAAACATATCCAAGTAAATGTGATACGAATTTCATCTTGTTTTTCATTTTATTTTTGGAGTTACACTCCGTGGAAAATAGGGTTTGTGGCTAGTCCTAAAACTAGTCTAAAAAAGGTGTTTCGGGTAAAAACGTCATAAATTCTTCATAATAGATCCAACTTAAGTAAGACCAACTGTGTTGGTTAGAGTACAATATGTAGTATTCTATGTACAAGTTTCATATCCATACAAAAAATATTCCATGCGGGCCACGCTCTACAAGTTCGCTCTCTAGAATAAGACAAAATTCAACAAGGTATGCCATTTTTGCTATAACTCTTTTTCTGAGAGGTTCCAAGTAGTGACACCTAGAGGAATTGCATAAAACAAACTGAATAAAATTGTGTACTATTTTTAGATCTTTATTCATTACAGGTACATAGTTATGATTATTTCAAGTTAGGGTTGTTGACTAATCCAAAACTAGTTATGTGAGACTAAGGTAAAGTTTGATGAAAATGTTAGTCTCTTGTTGTTAAAGAAAGGAAGGTTTGAAGGTATGTGATCATATACACCAGGTCTATTACATAGCTACAAATAAGATTTGGATGATGAAATTGATGAGGGATTTTGGTTGAGGTTGAGGTACAGTTTGGTGCATGGTTGAAACACTTGTTTATGGTAAATGTTGATTACAGGTTGAGGTACAGGTTGATGCATGGTTCAAGTTATTGGTACAATTTGTTTGGTGCAGGTTGATTGGTACAGGTTTACAGCAGTATATCTCACAGTGATAGTGTGACAGTGGTTCCATCATGTAACATCCCGCTCTAGCGCACTGACAAAACTTATACTTTGAGGACACTTGCTCGCAAATGATCTGGATTTTTATGATGATGAACCACTTAACCTTGATGATGATGCGTCATGATTGATGACAGGATGTTTTACTATTGCTATATACAGGTGCTATTGACTCAGTTTCATTGAGTGTGCAGGGTTTCTGCTTACATACGGTGCTATTGACTCAAGCCATTGAGTGCGTATTTCGACCTTGAGGATGCAGAGATATCGCTGAACTCCCACCGGATTGAGTCGTGGAGTGGGCTAATTCGAGGCTACTTTCATTTACAGTGATGTGGTGTGGTTTTGATGATATGCTATTGATTTGGTGATGTGTTGTTGACACGGATCTCGATAATGGTTGATGATGCGGCCGACGATAGCTTGCCGACCAAACACACATATGGAGTAAATGGGCCACATGAGTTCCGGGTGAGATTGAGGAGAGGTGCGTGTCGCGAGTCTCCAGCTACTGTTCTCTATTAGCACCTCTCGGCCATGGTTCAACCAGGTTAATGATTACCTAGTTCGAGAGGACCCACGATGCCGTGAGGGCATACTGTGATAGTCGCTCATGACATCGTGGGTTTTCTCGAACTGTAGGTTAACGACACCTAGTTCGAGGGGAGTCCATGATGCCGTGAGGGAAGAATACGAAAGTCACTCACGACGATTCTAAGCGGCACAAGCGGGAAATTCTGCCCCTGTAGCCCCTTAGTCTCCCTACAAGTTCACCTCGGGCGGAGTGTTGACCTGTGGGTTATAGATTCACCAACCACAAGTCGGGCCGAGTGGCAATCCTCTTTGAGCATGTGTGGTGCATCCCCGGCGGGCACGGCCGCGGAAAGAAATGCGCAAATCGCAGTGGCACCCTTTGAGACGTGGTGCATCCCGGCGCACGCCGCTGAAATCGTATAAACCAGGCGAAAGTGGCACCCTTGGTTAACGAGCGCCCGGCGGCACCGCATGGATGATGATGATGAGACAACTTAGATGACCCAAGACCTTAACGACTGATAAAAATTCTTAAAACGACTCTATCATTAAATTGTCGTGTTGCTCAAATCAAAACCTAAATTAAAAACATCTCTAAGTTAAATTTGACAAGCCTCTAAGAAAAGATTCTATAAAAATAAACCTAGGGCTTAAGCTAAAACCCTCCTAGGTGTAAATTAAAGTCTTCCTAAAAGTAAAGGGGGTAAAAGAAATGAGGGAATTAAATAAGTGAAACCCATGGCTTTAAAATGATAAAGAATAAATAAAATTTTAAAGTGGGGAAGTATTAAAGGATAGGAAATTTAAATATATTGAAAAGATAAAAAACCACAGATTTATCTTTGGGTTCAAAAAATAAAATGACAAGAGAGAGTTAAATAATAGAATAAAAGAGACTAAAAATCGAGGAGTAAATTAAGGAGTAATTTCTAAGGAGTAATTAATGAGCAAATTAAGGAGAAATTTCTAAGGAGTGATTAAGGAGTAATTTAAGGAGAAATTTAAGGTGTGATTAAGGAGAATTTATGAGTAATTTAAGGAGCGATTTTGGGGAGTGAGAGAATTGAGTCTTTAATAATTAAAATAAATTAATTTTGGAGAACCAAAGGCATGTGACACTTGACTCAAGCAGAGACCGCTAGAGGGTTAGTCTTGTACCAATTTATTAATGATTTATGATTTAGGTTAGCCTCAAAATTCTATAAAAGGAGGGGAAAGGGAAGGAAGAAGGGAGGAAATCCACATGAACATTACGCCTACCCAATTGCGGGCTTGACGGATTGCTTGTGAGGATTTATGTTTATCTCACCGCGGTGGGAGTGGTAGCTTAGCTGTGGAGGCGAGCTAAGACGCTAGTTTATCTCCGGTGCTTGTGTGGCCCCTTTGGCGTGCTCAGGGGGCTATGGGGAAGAAGAGTACCCCTAGCTGCCATCGAGGTACCGTGAGCTTTGGTCGGAAAGCAGAAGCCGCACGGAGCGAGGGAAGCGGCACAACGCTAGGGACGTCTCCTGCTTATGGCACCCACATGAATTTAAATGGTGAAGTATAGCTTATATTCATCATGTGTCATTTTAGTTGTGATGTCATGTGTTTTGCATTGATATGAGTTAGGTGATGTTGTTAAATTATTATTTGTTAAAAAGAAAAAAAAATTTCCTATTGAACTTCGCTATTCATGGACATAACAAAGGGGTCGTCACATATGGTATCGTGAGCCAAGTTCAATTCGGCGACTTGGGATTCGCTACGGATTCTGTTGACATGGTTATGTTGATTATTCTATCGCTGATTGTGTTAATTGTTGTGTGCTTGTTATTATTTTCATGGTCTTTAACTCGTCAATAGGGTGATGGTATCTCTACGCTTCCCATTGATCTTTGCGCTCTAATTCAACGATTATCGTTGAACCCCGACACTTGCCAGATACCCTCTTCCGATTTTTCTGTGGGCAATTGGATTTTGAATGGCTTTTGGACTCGCTGATTTCAAGCACCGGTTTATGTAATGGTTGGGTCATACGCATGAATTCTATTACAAATGGCGCTTTGGTGGATTACTTCGCCTCTTTGTTTTACAAAGCAAAATTTGTTGGGCAAATGGTTTATAATACATTGCCGTGTGGGGAAACTTCAGCATTTCATGTTTTATTCACTTTCTATATTCGCTCTCTTCTAATCGGCCGGGCCACGCTTGTTAGATTTAAAGTACGCATTGTAGTTGCCGTAGTTACACGCATGTAGTTCGCGATGCGCTGCATGCGCTATGTTTTTCCCCTCTCTCTCGTCATTGCCTTGATGCGTTGTGTTGACTCTGTATGGCTTTTTAAGGGCTTAATTTGTTATTTTGATCAGCCCGGAATTGATTGCGGGTATCGGATTTCGTCAAGCGCTTGTATCCCCGATGTTCGACAGCCGAGGGACCGTTGTGTCCACTTCGATTTTTGTGTATGAGTTCTTTTCTTCTCCTCGACCGTAATCTGCAAATTGAAGTGGCCGCCTTACATTGATAGTAATGCCGTTTCTATTGGCAAAGGGGGCATTAACGATCATTGTGCGTGAATGCACCTTCGCATCGCTAATCAAGGCTAAAACCATCTCCCCTTTACGTGGCTTCGCTCACTGCGGTTGTCTCAAGGGCCAATCGCTCTACATACGCTTAAAACCGCTCTCTTTTCATCGCTTTGCATGTGCCGGCCCCTAACTCAGATAACGATACCGGGCTAACAGCCGCGATGGCTCTTAATCGCCTCTCACGCCAACCTTTATGTCGGTTATCACCCGGCCATGGAAGTTAATCTTACATCAACGCACCTTCATGATCCTCTCCTCGCTAATTCGCTTTTACCGTCCGCTTACATTCTGCTGTTCCAGTTGCCGCTTATACACATTGGTCGCCTCGGTTTCCTTGACAAGGTCGCTTCTAATTTGTCATTCCTTAATCCGGGTTATTAAATTTGCTCATAATTTTTGTGATCATTACATTCGGTCCTGTTAAATCAGATGGTTTATGGATATATCCAATGGGATGTTATGATCAGAATATAAACAACTCTAATATCATGAAATCACTTACAATGCTGGTCAATCACCGGAATAGTGAATGCGTTTTTGGTTTTACACGTGGAGCAACCATCAAGTTAATGCGTGTGGGTTTACACCGCCGCTGCTCTGGATTCCTCTTACGAGTAATCTCTTTAGAATCCCGAACTTGCATGCGGAAATTTTTTCCTTGAATAACCTCGGTCGTCCCCGTTCCAGAACGCTTTTCAGCATTGGGTAATGAGTTATTATTTCAGGCTGTTGCTGGAGAAAATTTGTTTGTTTCCTCCTTTCTCGGCGCGTTTTTTCCCGGGATCGTCCCTTCATGGCGATTTTGTCCTTGTTTTCGGTTGACTGTTTCCTCAGCTGCGGGTTTCTTCCTCTGCCCCAACCTGTCACACCGTGTGTTCACCGTTGTTGATGTTCTTGAGTAAGCACGCATCCCAAGCCAAGCCACCATCAGCTCACCAGCTAGCTCAAGCACCCAGTCTTCTCCTCTTGCGCCACCTCCTTTCTTAGGTTTTGGGTGTTTCAGATTTAAACAAGCATTATGTTTTTGCTACATTTTACCTGCATGAGGAATAAAAGTTTCAATGTTGTTTAGTAACAAATAATGAGTAATATGTTGTTGTAGTTATATGTCTGTCGTAATTAATGTCAAGGGGTTCCGCAAACATGCATTTGTATGCTACTAAAGAGTACTTTTTATTAACCATTCGTTTTCCAGATTAAGGTAGTATAATTATAATGTTATTCATTTATAGCAAGGTGTTGATATCTCAAATCGCAAGGTCATCATGATAGATAATGAAATGGGTCTTGTTAGTGTTACATTAATTTTTAAGACATATGATGTAGCGTGTTAGAACTATATTAATACGATGTTAAAGGGGAGTTAAGTTATTGGTAGCGCAAAGTTGACTTGAGCATGGTACCATCAGTTGTTAGGGATTGGTAATGAGAAGTCCTCCTTATGTGACAACTAATGTTGCCCTTTTTAATTATTGTCATTCTAAATTTTGACTTTTTAATTGTTGTTATTTAATTATTGTCATTTTCCCCTTTATTTATAATTGTCATTCTAAATTTTGACTTTTTAATTGTTGTTATTTTAATATGATGACTTTATATATACTGCCCTTGTACTATGAGGTTATTTAAGTTTATGATGATACTTACGGACATAATGTCATTTGCATCATCATTGAAATTCATGATCATAATGACATAGCATTGAGAGCTCCTCGTGCTTATCAAAATGTTTATCTTGTAATTACTTGTTCGAATTGCGATATCAATAATTGTGTAAAGGTGAATGCAATAACAATGTTTAAAACGATATGTGAATATTTGTTTAACTACCATGAAACAATCGCTCAATTGCTTGTTAATATTGTTTAAATCGAATGTTATGGATGACGTTTAAAGCGCATTATTAACCTCTATAAGGCCATTGTAAAGTATGGTGATAACTTCGGAGGCGAAGTGAAATATTATGGAGATGTTGGCTAGTATTCAATCACGGAGGTGTCGTAGACTTTGTCTAGTCATTACTGAATGGTCGTCGTCCGAGTCCTATGCTCTCAGAAGGCGGTTGCCTTTCGCCTATGATTGGGCGCTAGGTTGTAAAATTGTCGATCGGTTCGCATGCGTTTCCAAGTGATATAGATACCTTTATGTGGCCTTAGCATATCCGTCCGAAAGTGCCCTTCTATGTGCTAAATCCAACAGATCAAGAGTCTCGGCCCTTTTAAAGGCGTGGTTCCACTTTGCTACACCCTACCAATCGACTCTTCCCTTCCGTGGTTCTTACCGCATCCCAAACGCTCCACCGTTGTGTTGTTTTGTGCCGAGGGTCGATATTGCGCTACTCGCTGTGTGCCCTCGCCTCGCCATGGTTTTCGTTTTTGTTGGTTGTCTAAAGTATGCCGTACGCTATGTGTTCTCTACTTCTACACGCCGCTAATAATCGAAAAGAAAAAAACAGCACCGCCATTAGAATGGTTGTCGTGGAGAAAAGGTTACTTCTGGCCGTGCTATTAACTGTGGAGAGCTTGTCAATGAGACAACTGCATCAGTCACGATATTAGGATCTTGGCGACGCCGCGATCGAGCATGGATTGGTTGGAGACGCATGAGTTGATTCTCAACTGTAAGACGAAGGGGTTGAGCTTGGTGGATGATGAAGGACAAGGAAGTGTGGTAGGACTCGAACTGTGGAGTATCTGCGAGGTTCGTCTTTTCCTTACAGTTATGGAAGAGTATTTGCAAGGGGTGCAAGTTTTATGCTATCCTTGCGCTAAATGAGAAAGGAGTAGTAGAAGGCCTAGAACACCTCCCGGTGGTAAAGGAGTTTGCGGACGCGATTTTGAGGTGAGTTGCCCGATGCCACCAAAGAGAATCGGAATTTACTTGCAGACCTCAAACTGACTCCAACCGAGCATGGTGAATGCCTTATCGATGTCGACACCTGAGTTGCAAGAGTTAAAAAATGCAACCGAAGGAGTTGTTTGACCCAGGATCGCATACGCCCTGCGTGTCACCGTGGGTGCACCGCTTATTTGTATTCGTAAGAAGGATCGGTCGGAGGCTTGGTGATTGACTATCGCCAATTGCAACAAAGCTAACATCAAGAACCAAGCACTTTACCAAGAATTGATGATCCGTTTGATCAGATACGAAGGGTGCGACTATAGAAATTTCTAAGATCGATTTTACACGGTATCACCAGCTACGATCAGCGAGGATGACATCCCTAAGACCGGCTTTAAGACAAGATTTGGACATTACTTAATTTACCGCTTTTAACCGCTTTGACCGACAAACCTAGGGTATTTATGATCTTGATGAACGGGTTGTTTCGTGAGTACTTTAATAAGTTCGCCCAGCATTCATATTGATGATATTTTGATTTACTCTCCGACGATGGAGGAGCATGACGAAAACTTCATGCGCTTGGTACTACAGTGTTCACGAGAACACAAATTATATGGGAAGTCAGCCCAAATGCTCTTTATCAATCCTTGATTCACTACCTAGGGCATGTCATTTCCAGCGAAAACATCGCCGTGGACCCAGCCAAGGCTGAGGCTATTATGGAATGGTCAGCCGCATCAATACGTCACGTATGCATAGTTTTACAAGTTTAGCAGATACCATCGACGCATTTGTCGAAGGACTTTCAAGAATAGCAAAATCCAATCACCTAAATTGCGTATTAAGAAAACAAGAAGTCCGCTTGGACTGAGAAATGCGCGGAAGATTTTCAGAGGTTTAAAGAGTTGTTGACAATACTAATACTAAAGGTCCCATGGATACCCTAACTTGGTACACCCGACGCATCCATGAAGCACGAAGGGAGTCTTCGATACAGATTTAATTGCGCGATTGCTTACACCGAAGGAATGAGGAGAACCACGCAACGCATGACTTGGAGTTATTAGTCATCATTTATGCCTTAAAGGTATGGAGACACTCACCGTTGAGGAAAATTTGAACAAAGACTCCATCATTGTGATTACAACACATTTCACGCAGCGACTTAACGCCAGCCACAACGGGCGCTATCGGAATTCGTTGCTTAGCAAGTACGCATCAAGGTATTACTACATAAAGGAACAAGTGGAACCGAAAGTGGGCGCATGCTTTGATTCTGAGGCCACGCGATCCTTTCTGCAGCAATTCTTCAACTAATTCCACGCGGAGAAGATTCTCACTTTACAAAGATGACGAAGGACCGGTACAAGGAAGTCAAGGATTTTACTCCACAAAACACTATGATGGTACCAATGCATTTAAGGGGATTTTCTTTTGATAGCCATGGGTTATTGAGGTTTAGAGGTCGGATTTATGTACCTCCAAAGGACGAATTGAGGATGTTGATCCCGAGCGTAGGCTCATAGATCCATTACTTTACGCGGCTCACCCAGAGTCACTTAAGATGCACTTAAGCCCTTGTTCTTCTCCGAAAGGGAATGAAGGCCTAATATAGTCAACTTTGTATAGATTGTCTTGAGTACAAGGTAAAGGTCAACATAGACAATCTCTACAGATTACTTCAACCACATGTTTTTCCTGAATCGGTAAAATGGAAGTCATTTCGGGATGGATTTTATTGTTGATTGCCCCTCGATGGCAAGTAGACACCTAATTCGATTTTGTGGTATAGACACTCGACAAAGAGTGTCACTTTATCTCGCGGCATACAACGCATCGCACCGGACATAGCGAGTTTTCATCAAGAGATTGTGAGGCTGCATGTTGTGCCTAAGAAGATTATATCCCATCGAGGATCGATGTTTACAAGACGATTTTGACCTACGCTCTGCGGAGGCCTTGGGAACTCAACTAAACTTTAGTATTGTGTATCACCTGCAGAATCGACGGATAGACGAGCTGCATGAAATCCAAACCTTGAAGATACAAGGCGATGTCCGGTGATGGACCAAAGAAAACATGGGAGGAATCCTTGCTCGGTAGAGTTCACTTATAACAATAATACCGTGAGCAACTACTAAGATGGCCGTTGATTTTTCTTTATGTATTTAATCGTATCAATTTTGCTGGGATCACTTTGAGGATAGGTCCCGGTGGGACCAAAAATATCCAAGAAATAAAAGAGCGATGCAAACCATATTACAAAGGATAAAGGAAGCGCAGATCGACAGAAGAGTCATGCTACGCCAAGACCAGTCGATCAACAGGAATATTTGGTTTCCGCCGACGAAGTCTTCACGGGACAAACCACATGTAAGATCTCAATCAAGTTTGGAAAGGGAGCCAAAATCTCTCCTAGGTCTGGTGGGACCTTTGAGATTGTGGAGAGAAAGAGGCCCATGGCCCATCGACTAGCCTTGCCTGATTCTTTGGGCGTATGCATGATGTTTTTCTGCGTATCATAGTTTTGAGACATTATGTAGGTGATCCTACACACGCGATTGACATGAGTTCCTTGAAGACATCGGATGAGGGTGCATTCATGGCTGAGCTACCGTATTTTAGATCAGCATCGCTCGACGCTACGAAGCCGGAATCAGATCAGTCAAGGTCCGGGGACAGCTTATAGTCCGCGACCGAAGTGACTCGAGGACGTGATGATATGCGCTAACGCTTTTGTTTGACGATAGACTTCTATGATACCGTGGTACTTAAGTGATTTTATGGTACATTTATTTCGCATTTATAATCGAGAAACTTCCGGACTAAGTTTAGACCAAGAGGGGTGTATATAACATCCCCGCCTCAAGATCACAAAACTTTATAATTTCTTGGAGGACACTCTTGCTCACAAATTATTCCTGATTTTGGCGATGATGAACCACTTAACCTTGATGATTATGCGTCATGATTGATGACAGATGTTTTACTATTGCTATATACAGTGCTATTGACTCAATTTCATTGAGTGTGCAGTGGTTTCGACCTTGAGGATGCAGAGACATAGATGAAATCCCTTGACCTCGATTGAGTCGGGAGTGGGCTAATTGAGTTGTTTCATTTACGCGGATATTGTGTGGTTTTGGATGATATGCTATTGATTTCATGATATGTTGTTGACATGATCCTATTATAATGGTTGATGATGCAGGCCGACGATAGCTTGTCAATTTAATTCGCTACATAAGGAGTAAATGGGCCACACACGATTCCAGAGATTGAGGGAGAGGGGTCGTTCGCCATGTTCTCTATTAGCACTCCGCCGCAATTCTAAATCAGAGTTAACGCATTACCTAGTTCGAGGATTCCACGGCGTCGCGAGGGCGTGCATCACGACACCAATGGACTAACCGTAGGTTACCGATTACCACCGAGAGGATCCAAGATGCCGCGAGGGTAGACTGCGAATACCGCCTTCAATGCGATTCTTAAGGTACGCACAAGCGGGCTCATTCCTTAGAAGCCCTTAGTCTCCTGTTCAATTCCGGAGTGTTGACCTGTGGGTTATAGATTCTACCCGCTAACCAATAAGTCGGCCGAAAGTGGCACCCTTGGAGCATGTGTGGTTATCCTAAGGCAACGCCGAAAGAAATGCAAATCACCGAAAGTGGCACCCTTGGAGTTAATGTGGTGCATCCCGGCGGCACGCCGCAACTAGCAAACGAGGCGAAAGTGGCAACCCTTTGGAGCAATCTAGTTCCGGCACGGCCGCGATGATGATGTATGATGAGACAACTTAGATGACCCTAAGACCTTAACGCCTGTTAAATTCTTAAAACGACTACCCTAATTAAATTTTCGCTCTATTCAAATCAAAACCTAAATTAAACATCTCTAAGTTAAATTTGACAAGCCCTAAGAAAAGACTTACAAAATAAACGTAGGGCGTAAGCTAAAAACCTCCTAGGTGTAAATTAAAGTCTTCCTAAAAAGTAAAGGGGGTAAAATAAATGAGGGAATTAAATTGAGTGAAACCCATATTTTTAATATGAAGTAAAAGAATAAATAAAATTTTAAAGTGGGGAAGTATTAAAGGATAGAAATTTTTAAATATATTGAAAAGATAAACCGATTTATCTTTGGGTTCAAAAATAAAATGACAAGAGAGAGTTAAATAATAGAATAAAGAGACTAAAAATTGAGGAGTAAATTAAGGAGCAATTTAAGGAGTAATTAAGGAAAATTAAGGAGAAATTTAAGGAGGATTAAGGAGTAATTTAAGGAAATTCTATGCGATTAAGGAGCAATTTAAGGAGTAATTTAAGGAGCCATTTTGGGGAAGTGAGAGAATTGAGTCTAATAATTCGCCAAAGAAATTAATTTGGAGAACCAAAGGCATGTGTGACACTTGACCCATCGGAGACCAAGTTAGAGGGTTAGCCCTTAAAATTAATTAATTAATCCATTTATGACTAGGTCACCACCGCGAGGGGAAAGCAAACGAAGGGGATAGGAACTACAGTTTAACGCTATGCTACCTAATTGTGGCTCGACGATTGTTTCGTGTGATTGGGTTTTATCTCACCGGGTGGGAGTGGTAGCTCAAAGGAGGCTAGCCGAGACGCTTAGTTTATCTCCTGGTAATTGTGTGGCACCTTTGTGTCTCTGGGGGCTATGGGGAAGAAGAGTACCCCTAGCGCTTAGCCCAGGCACCGGTGAGCTTTGGTCGGCAAGCGTATGCACGGAGTTTAGGCTGCACAACATGAGACGCCTCCGGCTGGAAGCGCAATCTGCATGATCTTAATGGTGAAGTAGAAAGCGCTTTATATTCGACTGCGTGTCACCTTAGTTATGATGTCATGTGTTTTGCATTGATATGAGTTAGGGGATGTTGTTAATTGGCTTTTGTTAAAAGAAAAAAATTCCTATTGAACTTAGCTATTCATGTATTACAACGTATAACAAGCACATCATTCTACCCATACCGCATAGTTGGACAGGTTAATGACAGGTGGTTGTAGCCATATTTCTATTGTAGATGGAGAACATAGGGGGTTGTAGCCTCCTTATGTTTGTATCTAGAGAATTGGGGAGTTGGAGCTTCCCTCAAGTTGTTGCCTGAGAAACTAGGGTGTTGGAGCCTCCTTCCAGTTGCAGCTGGAAATCAAAGGAAGTTGGTGCTTCCAATGAATGTAATTCTTTAAGACATATAAGAAAAAACATTCCATGGTTTTCTCCCGCTTTGGGTTTCCATGTAACAACACTGGTGTACTATGTATGTGTATGATTGTTCATTTGTTCATTATTTATTTACTCTGCAAATATTGGATGATAATGCTACATTGATATAACACTTGCATTATATGGTTAAAAATGATTAGATTTCTCTATTACTGATTCACCCCCTCTCTCAGTAATCCAACAAAAAAACAGTTGTTGAAAGATTGATTAAGGGACCTTAGGAGTTCCCTTGAAGCACCACCGATGAAGTAATATCAGAAAGCTTATTGGAAGCCATGATAGGTTAAAATTGCAGGAAGAATGGTCTAAGTTATGGAAACAATATAATTCCATAAGGAATACCAATGTTTGTTGTTTGTAAAAGAACCAACCTTTTATGAGAAGTAAGTCTCATACTTGTGGGATCTAAGTTCCTATATGGAACATATATGAAAATGGATAAGTAGAATTTGAAATATGTGGAAAGTAAATTGAAAGAATTTGTTTGATTGAAATAGATGGTAGTGTCTCATGGTTTCTATATGCATGTGATACAAGTGAGATGATAGGTCTGTCCTGGAGGGACAAATGATGGTTGTCGAGCTAGAAGAGCATGAAAAAGGCTATTATTGTGACATGAAGACCATGTATTCCATGGTCGTTGTTGTGATTATCTATGTTGTCTTAGATAAATCCATAGGGGCACCTTGGTTGTAAGAATCTATAAGGATTTGAACTCTTCCTATGCGAGGAATCCTTGGAAAATGATTGATCAGCCGAGGGATTGTGTACCAAAGAAGGGTGTGCTTGAGCTTAGAGGGTGAGTGACTGCAAGGAAGATGATACTTGAATAATTCATGTTATGTGCTAGCTGGTATCATGAGCACAATGGGCATGTCAAGGAAAATAGTGAGACGAATAAATGTGACAGTCTTATGGAAGACGATTCATGAATTGCACATATAAGTATTGTGATAACATGTATATTCCTCTTGAATTATGAAAAACAATGGAATTTTTATATATGAAATTATGAATTAATATACTTGATGTTTAAACTTGTTGTAGCCATGTTTCGAAATTACAAGGGTCTGGGAGAGGAATATAGTGTTGAAGCATCAAAAAGATGAAGGCATGGTAGGTGTTGCTGAGATGCAAAGAACATCGAGGAAAATATTCCTTTTAAGAGGGAGGGGAATGTTTTGTTGAGGGGTCCGAGATCCATTTAACTCAACAACATGAACCAAACCCGCTTATGATGCCCAATTAGACTCGTATGCATTTGATGAGTGGTAAGGTTCTCGAGATTTGTGATCTAGCTGGAATTATCGATGGGCTTTAATCATGACTGACATATATGTGTTTTATGTTAAACCTTTCCTTAAACTATGCAGTTCTCTTTTGGTTCTTTTCTAACATTTGTAACAAAAGAAAGATAGAGCTTAAACTAAATGACAGAGGGAAGTTAATTATGTGTTGGGGAAGGTTGGGTTTTAGGATAAACTTTATACCTTAGCATGCATATGAATAAGATACAAACTACTTCAAACTAGCATTAATACCATTTTGATTTGTATACATTCAACATTGTTTGAGATATCAGTTACAGAAAGAAAATATATACATGACAATAAGTTGGTGCAAGAAAAGTAATTTTCAATGCTCTATTATCAATCACAGGTTAACACAGTCAATTTCTATTCATCAACTAGAATAAAAGAACCCTTACAACATTATAAGATAACTTTGAATAAGAAATGCAACAACTCTTACTCAATACAACAACACATATTGAATCTCAAGACATAGATAGTCCCCCTCGATCCAATCACATTCACGCCTCAGTTGAAAGAAGTGTCTTTGGTTCTAAACATAACTTATTAATTAAAATAACTTGTACATATATAATTCTCTTAAAATATTCCAGAAAAACTCATTCTTACCAAAACCATCGACCCATGATACAAGGTCTATTCCCCTATTTATAAAAAATAACTAAACTAAAAATAACTACTAAAATTGTGTTAAGTTAATAAAACACCACGTGACAGACTCTATCTATTTGTTCTCTTTTGCTTCTCTTTTGATCATCTGGTGGCTTTACTGAATTAGATTGTTCCTTTTGTATTCTGACCATCTACAGAAGAGATCTTCGCATGTATTTTCATACAGGAACCTACGTTTATCCATCGGAGTAGAGTGGACCTCCTTCATCTCAATTGTTTGTTCTTTGTACTTGATTAGTTTAACACTCAAGCACTGTAAGAATGCGATAGATTTAATTGGATGCTCCATGAACTTCTTCACTTGACCTGGGATCATGCTTGAAACCTGCTAAATCTTTTTTTCATACACCTGGTCTTGCTCTACATACTTCTTAACTATGTCATATAATCAGAAAAATCCTCCTATGGGACAAACTCTGGCAAGTCGATACTTCTCATTTTCTGATTGATTTTCTCCAAAATTTTCTCGCACTCTCCCCATATTTCCTGCATTTTCCACTAGGGTTCCTGGACCATGCTTATCTAGTATTTAACTGTCTTCCTTATTCGAGTGATGATGTTGTCCATCAACACTCGGATGTCGTTCTCTTCTATATCTTGGCCCTTCTGTACTTCGCTAATGTAGTCTATCCATTATGATGCTTGATGTTCCTTCTCATACCATTTTTGAATGTATTTACAGGTTTCCATCCCCATGAGAGTATATTCCTCGGAATCAACTATATGAGTGGTGAAGAGGTCTCTTTCCCTTGTGAATTGTGCATACATTTCTCAGAACTCACACTTCAAGATTACCACTGCTTGTGTTGAATTTTGGTAATAGTCCTCTTGATGTCGCAGATGGTCCAATTCTTTCTTCATGGTGGCTACCTCCCTTTCATCCCTTTTCACCCTATCTAAAGTAGCATCATTTATGGTCATCCCTGCTCCGATTAGCTCAGACATCTTAGCACTTTATATGTCAAACAATGTTTCCTCTATGGTTATGAAAAGTGTGTTATTGAACATGAGATTTCTTTTCTTGATTGTTCTTCTCATCAAAAATTTCCTTTTACTGTCATAAGAAATTTCCTATATATTAGCGACTTCATCTACTGGTTCAAGAATTTGTTGATCTCCCCAAGACAGAGTATTTCCTAGGCTTCTTGCTATATAGAGATGTTCCATGGAAGGCTCTCTTAATTCCTTAGTAGGGAAGGTTCTTGTATGCTCTAGTGATTTTTCCTTCTACTGGCCCTCATTGGCCGATGAAGCCTTTTTCCTAGTTAGGGAAGTAGGAAAAGGATCGACGTTAGCTGGGAGTTCGGTCGTTGGGATGCCAATTTTTGGCTGCCCCATTCCTTCTTCTTGTTAACCAACATACGAGTCATTCTTGGAACTGTAATTCCGAGGTCGTGTTCCCAATTGATTGAGAAATACAGTGTCAATATTGATCCTAGGTACTAGGCCACCTCCTTGAGGATTTTGAGTCACATCATCGAAAACTGGCGAAAATGTTTCTCCTAGTTCCTTATCCTGTTTGATTGACACTAAGGCTATGTACGAGGCCTATGACCTTTTCTCATCCTCATGTATCATGATTAAATCTATGAGGATAGTAAGCATACCCATCCCACTTGATGTTCTTTCTGACCTTAGCTAGGTTGTAGTAGTCACTGATGATATTTCCTGTGGTGACATAGGGCTGGGGTTTTCTTGATCAACGGTCTCCTCTGGTGGAATTGTCTTCAAGCCATTTATCTCTTCCTCACGATTATTTGTATCGGTCTGGGTAATCTGCAAGGATCCTATCAAAGGGTTAAATCAAGGATCTTCCCCTAACCTTTACAGAGATCTTTAGGATTCTTCTAGTAACAACATCCCCTACTCCGTGCCTCTGCTGCTTTTGAGGCTCTGTTTTCTTCTCTTACCCTAAGGGCTTCTTGAGTTGTCTTCTCTATTGTCTCAACTTGTTCATCCATAGTAATTTATTTGAATTTGGACATATTAGGATTAACCCTTCTATGGAACACCTCCTCCCAGTCGTGGGAGTCCTCGGTAAGATATCATCTTCAAAGATATCATGAGAATATGGCCAACATGAAGACACTTCTGACGCGTGTTAGAGTACCAGGCCTTTTGGATCATTCTTGCGAAAATGACCTATGGGAAAATGATACTCAAGATGAATCAATCCCTCTTTTTTTTCCTGTGCAATGTATTTACCGTGTAAAACTCAATATGAAAGCCATAGGGTATGAAATCCCTCTTCTTGTCTTTTATCAAAGAGGAATTATAGCCTTGCAGAATCACCTGGTAACAAATTTATCCCAAAATGAGACGGTCTGGGACATGAACATAGAGTAGGTGTGGTGCGCTAAAAGCCTCGAACACTCTAATATAAGTGTTTGTTTCTTCTAAATACTAGTGGCCCACTTTGGAAATCATCTTTTTGTCTACTGTTGAAAGCCTTGGCATTGTTTTATAAATATAATGAAGTGCACTCGGCCTATGAACTCATCACATATTAGGGTGTAAAATTTCTTGTATATATTTTCTCACAAAATGCTGAAATAAACATGCACAACTAACTCAACAACATCCTAGCTTAAATTCATACCTGCGAAAATGTTTTTTGCGCAGATTACATCCAACAGGTATGATGCCATGTGGAAAAATGGTCTTTCTCCATCCTTTGGTGTCCAGTCCTTTAGGATGTTTGTGCTTAGCTATTTGGAAATGATGTCTCCCCAATTGAAACTGCTCCCAGAGATTGCCACGGTATATGCCAAGGGAATCCACACTTCTGAAAACTTAGAGAAATATTTTTCCCCATAAAATCGGGAGATTAAAGCCATTAAGTACATACAAGGCTCTTTGAGGTTTACCATGTTGTAGAAGTTTTTTCTCCTATTTAGGAACTTCTTATCTTCTTTCCACTCATAAAATCTGACCACAAATTATGTATTTAGTCTCTCCTCTAGGTCTCTGAGTTTGTAGCATTTTTTTACCTCTACTGGAAGAAATACACCAACACATTTTCCCTCCTCATTCTTGAATTTTCATTTCATTGCATCTGTGTGGTCAATCATCCATCCTATGGTTTCAATGTAGGGAAAAAAGGGGTCCAACAGGCCACCATATGTAGATATGATCACCTACTATTTGGGGAAACCCGACCATCCAATATCCTGACGTCCGAGTTGCTGTGAGGTGTAAAGTCCGGGTAATATCCCTGATTGATTTTGTTAAAAATAACTCCCCAATGTGGGAGCATTAGTTTAGATCTGGTTCTTACCTATGTGTCCCTGGATGCTGGAGGCTGGGTGAACTATTTCTTAGTGGAATTTCGGATGACCGACTCCATTTTTTAAATGAAAGAAAGTTCTCTTGCAGAAACCGGTGTCAACCTTTCGACAATCTCCAATTATTTAATCTTGGGCATTCTTGGTGAGAATCTGGTTATCATCTTTCTTAGAGGAATCTTCCTGCACAAAAAAATAATAATAAGCTGCAAGCCAACTGCGACATGTGTTATTCGACGAAATCTCAAATGTAACCAATAAATACCATTCTTACATCTTCCTCATGGGAAATCAAATGGGTTTAATGGTAATTGAAGCAACACAATGACCTGTTACCTCTTCTATGATCTCTCTCTCTCCTTCATCTGCTCGGGAGATCAATGATTTACAAGTGGAACACCATGCTTGGGCATAAATCTCATAAATTTAAAACATACTTACCTTGTCGCATCGAGTCTTAAATTCCAAAGTACATATATGATCTATACAATCTATAATAGAATCCACACCATGCTTAGGATTAAATGCAACATAGGCTGGCGACGCAGGAGCGTGTTATTTTAAAGTCCATCAACAAATTCAAATTTTGGAAGTTGGTCGGTGCGCGACATCGTGGTATCGGCTTCTTGAGGTTATTACTTGTCTAATAAATCACAAATCATGTCCTTTACGTAGCTAAAGGTGTCTCCTCCAATTATCCGAGTGTTTTTTCGCACTCCAATGGACCTAGTATGATTGGTATCGGGGATATTTAGGATCTCATATCGTCTAGGGTCGTCGACGGATAGAGATTCAAACTAAACTAAAAAATTTGGTGTTCTAGCGATCTGTCAGTATTTGATGAGTGCATTGACATCAACAAATTATCTTTAACGTTGTTTCATTGGTCCCCCTAGGTAAAAGTTTCGATGCAAATCCAAACCATCGTACAATGGAGACGTGGAAAAGAAACCGTGGAAGTACAGATATGACATGGGAAATATCAAAAGATGACGTGGGTGATGACTGGACAATATGGATTATCCACACGACAAAAACATGTGATGGTTGATTTGACCTTTTTGGCATGAGAACGTTACTTTTCAGCGTCGATGATTTTTCTTAGGAATACATGTTTTGGTGCATTTTTTATCCCATTTTCCCAATGTCGTTGATATATCGACGATCGACGATTGTTGTTGTTATGTTGACAGTTTATCTTTTAGATTTCGTTGATGCTGACGATACATTGACGATTTTTAGAAAAAAAATCGCAGGCCAGAATCACCGATTGACGCACCCCTTTTCCCAATTTGTTGATGCCAACAGTACATCGACGATTATTCTTAAGAACTTATTTTCGCAGACCAGGATCGTCAATTGACACATGGATATTTATAAAATAGATTTTAAGCTATGTGGAACTTAGTCTAATGCCACGTTTACTTAGAGAAAAATGTCAAATTGTTCAGCAGACTTCAGATCAAAATGCATGTAATCGATGATAAAACAAACCAAAATAGAAAAAACCATTGATTCCTACACAATTGACTCCAATCAGAAATGACAAAGTGGTACCCAAAATAAAAAATTCACAAATACTTTTAGGGTGTGTTGAGTGCTCAAAAAATGGTGATTCTCTAGGAAAAAACTTGATCTCTGCTTCTTCCTTCATGCTTAGCCTATGGAAATTGGTTGAGAAACCATCTAAATTTATTATATTATTTCAACGAAACCTTTTTCTATCAATGTGTACACAAGGTCCCAGGTTCTTGAATCTGGATATGCCTGTGGGGTTTACATTTTCCATCCCCTTTCATGTTAACCAAATCCATGTCCTTTATAGACAAGAGCCGGGTAGGGCATCCATTAGCGTGAGGCCATTTAGCTATCATTCCTTTCTTATGGTTTTGTTCTACTGCCAGCGAGCATTCATAGCCTCTATGGAGTCACCCTGACATCACAGACCTTGCTTCTCTACCATCGAGCATCCATAGCCTCAACGGAGTTATCTGCATACCCTCTCAGACTTTACAATCTTTTTATGAATCATATTTTTCTGGCATAAATACCAAGAGTGAGTTAGAGAAGAGGATATATTTTTTCTTTTACAAGGTGAAAGCGTTAAGTTGGAGCTTTCCCTAGATCTGTCCATAGGTACATGCGATTCTTTCCATATAGTCGTCTTTCTATTTAGCTTTACCAGGCCACTAGGAAGATATTTCATCGCTTCCCCAGGTAGTATGCTTACAAAGACAAATAAAATGATTTTGAAAATTTGTGTTTTCCCAATGTCTCTTATATTGCATGTAAGTGTAGGTCAGGAGAAGAGCCTGCTTCATTGTATTTAATAAAGTCAACCATTTATTTACGAAACACAATTTAATTAAAATAAAATAACAAGAAAAAGAAAGAAATGAAAAGGAGTTCGAAGACGGTCTTATCTAAACCCACACACTCATCCTGATCAACACGTATGCTAAAAAAAAGAAACAAAAACTCAAACAAAGAATCAAAATACACACACACACACACGCGCGCGCACGCATACACACACACACACACACATATTGTATGCTAAAACAAAGAAATGAAAACTCAAACAAAGAATCAAAATACACACACACACATATACATTAGGAGAAGTATTTTTTTAATGTTTGTCCATTAACCGGGAGGGTGTCAGATTCCCCCCTCAGATTCTGCAACCGGTATGTTCCTGCCCCGATATTCACAACCACCTGAAAAAGGTCTGAGCCATAGATTTTGGAACTTTGAGTGTTTTCCATTGGACTCGTTTTCTTTATCCCACTTCAAGACTAGGTCTCCTACTTCAAAATTGTTTTCTTTGGCATTATGTTTGTCGAACCTTTTTTTAACTACTAGTTGATTAGCAGTGAACTTAACTTTATCCTTTTCTCTTTCTTCATCCACCATGAGAAGGGTATCAATCCTTTGCTATAGAGAAGATGAGGTCTGACCTCTTGATTCCTAGGAAAGATGTAAATATAGAAGATACAATCTGTTTGGAATAATGGCTTCTTTCCCATATACCAGAAAGTACAGAGAGTTTCCTATGGCTCCTTTAGTCATTACTCTATTGGCCCATAGGGAATTATGAATAAAATTATGATAATTCTTCTGATTTTCAACAACTGTTCTTTTTAAAATTCTCACTAGGTTTTTATTAGTTGACTCTGCTACCCCATTCCCTTGCATATAGTAGTTTGCAAAATATCTTATTATGATCCCCTTATCAAGGGAGAATTTTTTCAAGCGCGTGGAAGAAAAGTAGGCAGCATTGTCAAAAATGAGGACATAGGGCATCCCAAGCCTTTTTATTAACTATTTTTCTAAAACTTGGATCACTACCTTTTCATTAATGTGCATGAGAGGGATAGCCTCCGTCCATCTCATTAAATAATCTGTAGCAGTCAAGATATATATATGTTGTTTCAAATAATTGGGAGTAATTTATCCTATGACATATATTCCCCATTGCTCAAATGGTCTGGATATGGTGACCGACTGGAGTGGAATGGCTATCTTATTTTCCCTACTAGTGCTTACTTGACAAGATTTAAATTTCCTGGCATATGCATGAGTGTCCTTGAACAAAGTAGGCCAATAATAACCAATCCTTAATATTTTGTGAGTCGTGGTTTCTCCCTCAAAATTTCCACATGTTGGGTCATCATGGAGTTCTCTCCGTACCTTTTCTGCATCATCACGTTCAAGAAATATAAGGAGTACTCCATCATATCTTATGCGGAAAAACACATAATTTATGAGGCGATATTGAGTAAACTTTAACCTGAGAGCTTTCCTTTCTCTAGGGTTTAGGTTTTCTGGACAAGTTTCATGGTGTAGGAGATAATACATGTTTCTATGACAGGATTATTTCCTAGGAGGAACATATAAGGCTTCACTACACCATAATGAAAACTCATTTCCCAACTAGAGTCTTTTGCGTTAATCAGATCTTGGGCCTCTGCAACCAGTTTACAGAATCCTTGACCCTCGATTATTTTGGCAGGTTTTATGTCTTGATCAAATTCCTAAATGACTGTCATACAATTTCCCCTTCTTTCTCCCATATATTGTTGTGTAAAAAAATATCTGACCGTAGGGTGAGGAACTATGACTTTAGTGTGATTCTTCAGGATATAAGATCTGAAATGTTTGGCAACTTTAGAAATTGTGTAAGCCTGTTTGTCTATATTCAGATAGAACATTTCATCTCCTTGAAGGTTAGTTCTCATAAATGACATCGGTGGCTCATTGTTTTCATCATCCATCTGGGTAAGTACTGCGACCAAGGGTTGGTCAGAAGAAAATGTAGAAAGGAAAAAATATTTACTGAAATCAGGGCTTCATAGCACTGATGCTTGGGATATTCCAGTTTTGATGTTATTGAAAGATCCTTTTCTTTCTTCATCCCATTTAAATTCTACATCTTTGCGAATCATTTTTGTAAAGGTTTGATAGTTTCAACAAAGTCACGAGAAAGTTTCTCACAAAGTTGATTTTCCCAAAGAAGGATTTCATGGCCCTTTTATTGTGTGGAAAGGGGAGTTCATCTATCGCTTTTATCCACTCAGGGTCAATGCTAATTCCTCCTTGAGATATGATATGACCTAATAATTTCCCTTCCTCTATACCAAATATGGTTTTCTTAGGGTTCAAAGATATTCCATATTTACTACACCTTTCAAATATTAGAGTCAAATGTTGAATGTGGTCTTCCTTATTTTTTGAGTATATCGTTACATAATCTAAATAGACTTCCACACACTTCTTAATCAATCCCCAAAAATATACATCCATGGCCCTCTAGAAGGTATCCCTTGCATTAATCAACCCAAAGGGCATGCGTTTATAAGAAAAGGTTCCCAACTTGGTTCGAAAAGTAGTTTTTAATCGATCATCTTATGAAACCAGGACTTGCTTATATCCCGAGAAACCATCTTGGAGGGAAAAAAGTTCAGAGCCAGATACTATATGTAGAAGTTGTTCCATGGGTGGTGTTGATATATATATATTTTTATAAACTTCAGACTTAAATAAGTTTCATTCTTGTTTAAATAAGGACAAATGCACACTTGGATACCACCATTGATAAAGTCTTTGATTAATCCAATGATCTAAAATCCTTAAAGGTTATGGAGCCGCCCATTCGTTAAAAATTCAAATCGCTAAATATAGCTTCAAAGTGTCGGGATTTAGGATTTTGCGATACTAAGAGTCAGGCATATAAATAACCCCAAGGTCTCGATTTACAAAGTCGTGAAACTAGATTAAGTTAAACTGGCTTAATTAAACGATTAAAAATGATTAACGACAATTAAACCTTATCACAACGTCGCGTTTTGGGAACACTGCCTCAAATGACAACTTAAAGTCCCAATACCCGAAGACGCAAAACCCTTAATTAATCGTGATTATTTAAAGAAATTAAACATGATTACTATTTATTAATCAATCAGGATTTCGCGAGTCAGGGATCATAGCTTGAACTGAAATAAGATAACTTGGGACCCGAAACCACGAAATGGATTAAGGTTAAACATAATTAATTAACAATATAAACTCGATTTATTAACAAAATAAAACATTCTTATCTAACCGTTGAGTTTATGTCGTTTTTGCGATACGGGTGATTTCAAATTTCATTTATACTTTTATGGTCACATAATATTGACTATTAATGACATTAAATGGCTAGCCTGGGGAAACGATATCGAATAAGATCCTGCTTTAATGCAAAAATATTTTTATTAAAAGAATTTAATGCATTGTTAGTGAAGGTATATGAAAATCGATTCTTTTGAGGCAAGAAAGGTTTTTCATTTTTAATTACATTCACATTTTGGCATAACTTGCTTAGCAAGGCACTTAGTCCTATGCATTTTCTTTGACAAATAATAGGTTTTTGAGAACTACTACCATGCCACCACGAAAAATAATTAAAAAACTGGTGAAAGTTTAGGCCAGAGATAAGAGGTTATCTGTGACACCTCGCCTCTAAGCATAGACACAATTAAAACCTGGACGAATGTATTCAACATCCTATAGTACGAACTGGTAAATTGCCCAGATGATTTAAGCGACAATGAAAAGGAAGACTTATCTATGAAATACAAGATAATTTCTAGTTAGAGCTACATAAGGTAGCAACAAGGTCGAGGCTTTTACCCTAAAATGATATGATTGGAAGGGCACTGGATCATGTGGATATCCCAACCAGAACTATATTCAATTCTCAGAAGGTAGTTGTTGGGTCATTTCGGCCATAACACATACAAGTGATGTATAAATTGTCTCCAACACCAAACTTCATTTACAATGCCAGTTTCCTAGTGAATTTTAACAAGAAGGAGTGTGATCAATATGGAAAAATCCTTTCTGACTTGATCAAGGACTGGTGTTCACGCCCTGAAAAGTTTAGTGCCGACTCTCACGGCATATACACAATCTCATCTCTAGAATCGCAATTCATGTATAACACCATGATTATGTGTAGACTCTATGGAAAAGAGAACACAACTCATTTATTTCTACCATGGGTACCCATTATACACACAGTAGTTGAAGGGTATTCTTTCTGGGCCAATATATTGTCAGACAGTCTGGCTAGTGAAATTACAGAATACCAGACACTAAAAGACAAGGGGCAATTAGCTTCATTCTTCATGTCATCTTATATTATGGACGCTATCTATTTCATGATTCCTTTCCCACTGATGGGCTAGAGATGGACTCCAAATAGTGAAAAACCAATCCGTATTTATTATTCAAAACTCTGGGAAGACAATGCGAAAGATTTCTTCTATGAAATTTGTAACTGGGTAGTGGTGTCGATGCACACTGCTATATTTTGTCACCCACCTAGAATTTCAGACAAAATTGTGGCTAACCTCAACAGAGTGGCAGACTGGTACATCGAGGAACACTTCTCCTATATCAGGGTTTTTGGTTGTTCAGTTCCTCCATACGCTCTGCTGTAATTTTTACCAAACCAACTAGTGTGCCATGAGGTTGCATGACAAACAGTACTCGGCGGGATTAGCAAAGAGCTCAAAGTGGTACAGAAAAAGGTATGGTCATATTTTCCCTTACATATTGGTGCATTTTCTTTATTGGATTTCGGCCACTCCAAAGTGGAGGCAATGGACTTATAAGAAATAAAGTTTGTCAACATTGAATTCAAGAAGCACGACCCAGAGAAAGTTGTGGGTAACCACATGGCCAGTTGCAATCTGAAAAGGTATGAACATGAGGATTCTCCTCAAGACGTGATTTACCGAGGAGCAAGATCTTATCCGAAGGTCTTAGGTTAGGTTTGAGCCCTACCACCCAATAAAATGATTGAATTCTACGACTTCCAGAGGCCCCGAAGAAGTAGCCTCCCTAAAGTGTTACAAGGAGGAGCCTCGACGTCTCCAGCTACATAACAAACGGAGACCCAAAGTCAAGAAGTTGTAAGCTCTAGAGAACAAGAAACCCAGGAAAACTTAGAGAAAACTGAGGTCTCGACTTAGAAAGAAGATACCCTGGTGACAAATGTATCAGGTGATCAGGCCAAAGATCAAGCAGAGATACTAACAAAGAAAGGAGAAGATAGACCATTGTCTACACTAGATAAATAAACTATAGATGTGACCAAAAAACATTCATCCACAGAAATCAACAACCCCATTCAATTTATCAAACCTTTACAGTTCACCAGAGGGAAAACCGATGCAGAGGTAATATTCATAGAAGATCTCATGCCAATTCCTATGGAAGAGATACCTCCTTCCGATTTCTTTTTCAGTAAGAAAAGGAAATATGTGGTGAAGAGAGAAACGAACCAAAGGGCGGGTGCAGTGGTCAAAATATAGAGAATACTAATTAATGGAGAAGCCTTAGAAGAGATAGAGTTCATTGAAGAAGTAGCAGGTTCATTGGGGGCTTATGAAACAACCAATCAGTTTTCGGTTGGAACTTTAAAATAATGGTTGAAGAAAAATGACCTGGTAATAAACCAATTACAAAACCAAATAAATATTGTAGAAGAAGACGTCAGAAGTGAGGTCAACAAGGGATTTGAGTAGATGAGAGCTAGCGACAAACAAGAAATTAAGAAGCTTAAATCCAACATGAAGGAGATGCATAAGAATGTGCAAGCGAGAGAAGGACGGGTCATCCAATCGGATGAGTTGGTAAAACAATTACATGACAAAGTTAGTTCCACTGAGAACATGGTTGTGGATCTAGCAGTGTTTCGAGCTCATGCATTGGAAGTGCGAAAGAAATTGGAAATAACAAAACAAATCCTTTTCACTAAGGTATAAATCATTCAAAATCAATTTCGGGTGGTGAACCAATCATTGGATAATATTTGTTTCAGAGAGAGAGAGGCTACTGCAGCTAGAACCACTTTTCAAGAAGCATTTGTACCATCAACCAGAGAAGGAATGTATACAGTTCCCAGGTTGTTTGTTTAAGAGGATATTAGAGGTGATATAATATTGAAGACCTAGGAAGCCAATATAGTCGAAAGTAAAATAATGGCTAAAGAAATCAAAGAGGCTTATGAAGAAGATTTTCACTCGCTTAATAAAGAGTTATTAGGCGTTGGAAAAGAGGATAATTCTGAAGTACTGGGAAAAATTGACATAGTAAAACATCAACTTGATATTAAAGAAAGCTTAGAGGAAGCTCAGGTTCAAATTTCATAGCTAAAACAAGTTGACATCACTTAGATAGATAGATGGATGGTAAAGCCTAATTTGCAATTAGAATCAATGACTTCAGAAGACAAAAGAATGGAAGACAGACTGCCACAATTAGAAAAGAAGTTGTATATTTTTTAGGCAAAAGACATGACAAAACCCTCCAGACTAGTAGCACAATTTGTAGGCAGATGTGTCGAATGTATTGAGCAAGGAAAATGGAGTACTTCAAAGAATCAATGAGGTAATATGTATACGGCTTGTTATTAAATATTATATGTGTCAGAGCTGGAAAATAGTAAAGGAGAATGCCTTTGTTGGCATGAGAAAGAGACAGAGGAGAACTAAGTGAAGTGTTCCAATTTTTTCATCTTGTAACCGTTTCTTTTTAGAAATAATTAGAATTCCAACCGCCTAGGGTTGAAAATATTTTTTGTAAATACATACTCAAAAGAATGAAAAAGGGATGGTTTTTCCATATGTAATTGAGAAAACTCTCCTCATTGAGGATTAATACAAGTACAGACCAAAGATTCCACATTTCATCCAGTTTGAGTTATGTCTTATTCTATCTTTCCACATCTCAGCATCTTTTTATATATTTCTTTGATGAATGCCTGATCGCAATTTAGTACAACATCTACTGTGATTACATTTCATGTAGTTATCTGATAGCGAACATTTTTTCCTCTGTATTTAATGTTAGTAAATACAAGACCTGTGAGTTAATTAGATTGTTATATTTTAATCTTCATTTAAGGTTATAAGATCTATTTTCTTCTTCTATAACAAAGTAAGATTCTTCTGTAACCGATGCCTTGCTTTGTATAACAGCTTTATGTTTTTCTCTCATTACATTCAATACTTTTAATTTTAATTCAGACACAAAGGACAACCTCTGAATTGTTATACTGTTAATTCAATTTAAGGAATTTTTCTCACATAACTGAGGTAGAAAAAGAAAACATTAAAACCTTCCTTATTTCTTGATGCCTGACATTATGCTCTGAGCCTTAAGTATAAACTCAGGAACAACATATTTTTGGCACCGTTGTCGGGGATGGAGAAACGAAGTTATTTTTCCCTTAGAGAATCACATTGGTAAGTTTCTCTCTTTGATAGTAAACAAAGATTAAATACATTATAAGGCTAATTTTTTATCTTTCACTTGGCGAATCCACAACTAATAAATTGGCATTTAGTTGAAAGAATACCAGAAAGAATCCAGACGATAAGCATACTTCGCCTGTATATGAACCTGCAAGACTTTTGAAACTAAGGGGATACCTTAAATAGAATACTGCATCAACAAGTAAGGTTTATCTACCCAAATCAAATACTAAGGTTTTACTTGAGTAGTTAACTTTGCAAGAAGGTCTTACCAAACTCCATTTTAGAGAAACATCTATTGATAGAATCGAGGCTGAAACCCTAAAATCCGAGATGGTTTCACCCAAGATTAAATATGAGACCATTCCAACTATCTCCTTTACCAATAAAGGTAAAACATCCATTTCAGTACCTGCTTCAATTGACATTTCATCAGTTCCCAAAGTCAAGCTTCCAACCTCTCGAAGTTTTGAAGAATATATCTTATTCCCTTACTCGACTCCTATTGGTTCCCCCATGTATACATCCTGTAAATCCGAAGAGACCAGTCCTCATTTCCCCGTTCCATATTTGTCAAATTTCCTGTCTCCTGACGGTCAGTTTCCTGAAAATATTTCGCTTCATCCAGACACAGCCAAAAGGTCACTACACCTCTTTGAAAACCTTCTCTATAATATCCAATTTTCATCCCCTAGATTATCAATGGCTGGTGTCGGAGGCAGTGGTGGAGGTATAGGAGGACATGGTGCTAGAGGAAGAGGAGGAGGCGGTCAAGGACCACCTCTTCCTCCTATAATTTTTTCTAAAGTAGCCGCTAGGTATGCTCCTTTGTTCCTCCCAGTTCCCCTCCATGATTTACCCAAAAACTATATGAAAAACCTACCAAAGTTCCTTGGCCTTGAGAACGAGGATGTTTATTTAAGACTCCTTGTTCAAAATTTCAAAGGACAGGTGAGAACCTGGTTCCTAGGGATGATGATAGATTCCATAGGATCATATGACGAGTTAGAAAGTGTCTTTATTAGACAATGGGGAGAGAGAAAAGATCACCTTTATTATCTAACCAATTTTAGAGCTTTAAGAAAGAAAAATTCATAAACAATTCTTGAATTCACTCAAAGGTTTAATAAATTATATAACAAGATCCTAGATGAGGTTAAAACCTCTCAACCTGCATCAAAGGTAACTTTTGTCAGGGCTTTCGAGCCTGATTTTTTTCTATTATTGAGGGAAAGGAGATCCGTCGACCTCACTAAAATGCAGGACGATGTTGTAGAAATTGAGTCAAATATGATGGCATCGGGGAAGTTAAAGGCTAAATTCTAAATGAGAAATAAAGAGATCAGATGATACCAAGAACAAGAAGGACCCTCCGGATCTAGGAGGTCCTCAGAAGATAAGATGGATGACATGGAAAAAATAATCAAATACTTGTCAATTAAAATCTCGAAAATGGAATTGGACCAATCTAAGAATGACCACTTCCCTAGAAAAGATTTCAGAACAAATCCTAATCCTCAAAAGCAACAAAGACAAATCAATAATGAAGATCAAAATATTCAGGGCCCCTTTAAGAACGAAAATTTTATAGGAGGAGAGGACATGTGAAACTTTGAGGAGTTAGAGGAAGATATGAATAATTTTGACGATGATTGTCAAGAACCTTATTTGACGAGACAAGATTATGAAAAGTCTCTAAACACATAATATTGGTCTAATAACAATGAGAGCATAAATATTACAAAAGATTCTGGTTATCAAGGAATTGTCGATAATATAATGACCGAGCTCCAGAAGAAGTATAATCTAAGGCCAAGGGATAGAAATATCACAACTTCCCAACTGAAGAAAATCTTGTCGAAAAGTAAAGAGAATGAAATAACTCAACCAACAACTGAAACATAGACTGCCAAAACAAAATCAGTTGAAACACTGACTGTTGATACAAAAACAGTTGAAACAAAATCAACACAGACTAATAAATCATAAAAAAGGGAGATAGAAACCCAAACTAGAGAAGTCGATAAGACAACGGGAAATTTCAGTCTAGAGAATGAGATTAATAAGATCAATATCCCTGTACCTCTGGTTGAACTGGAAAAAAACCCTACATATAGAAAGAAAATTGCCAAAATGATAAACTTTTTGGATATTGAAATTCAAGCCGACGTTATAAATTTAGAAGATGATAAACCGAATATAATTTTTGGTCCACGTTTTGAAGGTTCTAGAGATACTATCGCTCCTTTCTACATTATGCTAACTGTGCATGATCATCTACTCCATAATTTCATGTTGGATTCTAGAGCTTCCCACAATGTGATTCCCAAAGTTATTATGGATAGACTTGTTCTCGAAATTACTCGACCATATGGAGATTTGTATTCCTTTGATTCGAAAAAAGTTAAATTTTTGGGTATGATTAAATATTTAGTGGTTAATCTTACGCAGATTCCTGTAAAAAGTGTTATGATGGATGTGGTTGTTGTTATCCAAGTCTTTGGGAGCCAAACTTGGAGGATCCCTTCAACTAGAGATGACATATGCTACAGTCCCGATCTTCGACGAATAGTTCACTCGCCTATACAGAGAAACAAGGTTGACATTTACAGTAAGTGATCCGCTGAATCCGAATAATTACCCTATTTATGTCATAGATTAGGATTTAGGAAACTATATTTTATCAATTGATGATGATTTAGATGAATGTATATAAGAAAATTGTACAGAAAATGAAAAAATAGAAAAGACAAATAAACATGTACATAGTACTAGAGTTTGGAAAATGTATTTCGGTGGTGCTTCATCATGTGAAGGGGCATGAGCTGGAGTGTTGTTTGTGGCACCTGGAGATGATTTTATTATCCATTTCTCTTACATGTTATAGTGGGACATTGATTACACCAATAATGTACGCGAGTATGAAGCCCTGGTCTTAGGATTAGAGGCTGCTAGGAAGTTGAAAATTAAAAACTTGGAAGTCTATGGTGATGCGGAATTAATTATAAGACAGATTAATCAAAAGTACTAGGCTAAACACCCAAGGTTGAGGTCTTACAGAAATTGTGCCCGCGATTTGATTGAATTTTTTTTCTTATCGGTTAATGTTCATTACATCCCCAGAACAGAAAATCAATGGGCAGATTCATTGGCCAAAGCAGCCTCAACGTTTGTACCTCCTACAGTCTTCAAACTGAAATATCATATAGAAATGAGGCATATACCCTCAATACCAAACAATATACAACACTGGAAGGTTTTCGAAGATGATGAGCAAATCAGACAATTCCTAGAAATGGTGGACGACTCTGCTGAAACACATATTGACCAATAAAATCAGAATGACCCTGCTTGGATTATGGTGGAAGGATAATATCCTAATGAGTTTTGAGAGATGATCACTAATCATCGCATGGTGATACCAAAAAATAATCAAATACCTAAAGGCTTGATTCCCTTGGAGATATTATTTGATCATGACGATATTCCCTTGAAGTCTACTTTACAGCCTCAACCTGAAGAGGTTGAAGACTGTGATATAGGCACCAAGGAAACTCCGAGGCTGGTTAAAATATCTAAATACCTTCCCCCTGAAATAAAAATCAAATATGCTGAGCTTCTCAAGTAGTAAAAGGATGTCTTTTCCTAGTCCTATGATGAGCTAAGAACTTATGATACCACTGTAATCGAACACAAAATTCCTCTGAAGCGAAGTGTTAAACCATTCAGGCAGAAGCTCACACAGATAAATCCTATATTACTTCCTATGATAGAGAAAGAAGTAAAGAATCTCCTAGATTCCAAGATCATTGTCCCACTCAGATACTCTGAATGGGTATCTAATTTAGTTCTGATCAGGAAGAAAAATGGTGAAATCAGACTGTGCGTTGATTTCATAAATTTAAACAAATCATCTCTCAAAGATAATTATCCATTACCTAAAATGGATCACGTATTGGAAAAAGTGGTCAGAGCAAATAGAATGTACATGATTGATGGTTTTTCATTCTACAATCAAATTGTAGTACATGAGGATGATAAAGAGAAAACTGTATTCACCACCCCATGGGGTACCTTTATGTATGATAAAATTCCATTCGGTTTGATGAATGCAGGAGCCACTTTACAACGAGCTATGGACACTGCCTTTGTCATCGAAAGAGATAAGTTTGTTGTCATTTATATTGATGATCTTACCGTGTTTTCTAAATATGATGCAAAGCACCTAGTATATCTCAAGAAGACGTTTGAAAAATGTCGAAAATTCGGTTTGTCTTTGAATCCCAAGAAATCTCATTTTTCATTGCAATAAGGTAAACTCTTGGGCCATATAGTATCTAAGTATGGAATTAAAATTGATCTGAAAAGAGTTGAAGCTATAGATACAATAAATCTTCCTAGGAATAGAAAGGAAATACAATCATTTTTAGGAAAAAATAATTTTTTAAGAAGATTCATCCCAAACTTCGCTGAAATTGTAAAATTGATTACAAGAATGCTCAAGAAGGACATTGATGTTAAGTGGACAAATGAAGCCAAAGCGTCATTCAGATGTATCAAGAGTGTTATAGGTGAAGAACCGGTGTTGGCAAGCCCAGATTATATGAAGGAATTCCTGATTTTCTCATTTGCATATGAACACACAATAACGACAGTACTTCTACAGAAGAACGAAGAAGGGTTCGAACAAACAATACAATTATTCAATAAAAGCCTTAGAGACGCAAAGTTGAGATACAACATACTTGAAAAAAATTCATATGAAATGGTGAAGGCCCTAAAATATTTTAGGACCTATGTACTATATTATAAGATAATTGCATATGTACCCACTAGTTTTGTTAAAGACATATTGGTTCAACCCAATAGTGACGAAAGGAGGGGCTGGTGGCTTGATAAAATTCAAGAATTTGATATGGAGGTGAAACCCACGAAGCTTGTCAAAGGACAGGGTTTGGATAAGCTACTAGCCGAATCTAATTTCAGAGTGCTTGGAATAAATTATTTGCAAGCTAATGAAGAAATTCCAGATATAGAAGAATTTGACGATCAAATACCTACAATTCAAATCTAGGAGAATTTCTCTTCTTCAGCTTGGTATAAAGACATAGTCTCTTACCTTCTAACTATGCAATGCACAAGCGATATGACTTCTTCCAAATTTAGAACGTTGAAGTTACACAAAGTAAAATATTGTATCATAGATAGCCAATTATATTGGAAGGATCCTCTAGGTTTTTTACTAAGTTGTTTAGTAGAATCTAAAACAGAGAAAGTTATAAATGAGTTTCACGAAAAAGTGTGTGGAGGACATCACACATGGAGATAAATGACCTACAAAATATTAAGATCGGGATATTATTAGCCGAAATTATTCACTGACGTGAATTCTAAAGTCAGAGTGTGTAACCCATGTCAATTATTTGCAGGCAAGCAAAAGATTCTTGCACTACCTTTGGTTCCAGTTAAAACGAAAGATCTGTTTCAACAATGGGGTTTGGATTTCATCAGCGAAATACATCCACATTCAAGTGCACAACATAAGTGGATTCTGAATGCTACCGACTATTTTACTAAATGGGTAGAAGCCATTCCTACGCGAAACGTAACAGACTCAGTCGTAATCAGTTTTTTGGAAGAAAACATTTTATCAAGATTTGGTTGTCCCTAGAAGATATTTATTGATAATGCTCAAGCTTTCAAATCCATGGTCGTGATAATTTTTTGTCAAAAGTACAAAATTTTACTAGGACATTCTACGACCTACTATCTACGGGGAAATGGATTAGCCGATTCCTCGAACAAGAGCTTGATAACCATAATTAAAAAAGTGTTGAACGAAAATAAGAAAGCCTAGCATGTACATTTGAAATATGCTTTATAGGCTAACATAATAGTCATTAAAAGATCAATCGGAATGTCCTCGTTTCAGATGGTGTACGGTACTGATGTTGTTCTACCCATAAATCTTGCACTGACTGTAATGAAACTCTGGCAAGACTCAAAAGAAGAGTCGAATGAAATCACTAGAAGAATAAATCAATTGATTGAATTTCAACAAAATAGGGCTGAAGTAGATGAGAAATTACAGAAATATCAAGACAACATGAAATATTTGTTTGACCAAAAAGCTAAAGATAGGGAATTTCTCCCTAGTGACTTGGTTTTAAAGTGGGAGTCCAGGAAAGAAGATGCGGGGAAACATGGTAAGTTTGACCAGATCTCGTGTGGACCATACAAAATTATAGCTTCTGAAGCAAAGAATGCATTTTTGTTAGAAAATATTGATGAAAAGACTCTTAACGCCCCTATCAACGGGTGTTACCTCAAGAATTTCATGGAGTAATACAATTCCAAACTCTCATTGTACATACCAGTTTGGTTTTCACAATTTTTGTTTACAATTTTAGTTTCTTTGGTAAGTTTTTATTTTCACTATAAATAGAAACAAGTTGGTTGATTTCATAAAAAAAAAAAAAATCAAAATATAAAATGAGTAACAAGTAGGGTTCTAATCTACAATAGTTCCTGATAGTTCTCATGTTTATTACATTGCAGGATACCAACTGACAACCGAGACATAATCTATAACTGAAACCAATACTTGCATTGAATTTCTCTCGAAACAGGTGATAAAATAATAGTTTGATTGGATGAAAATATAACAGTAAATCTAAGGTATGAGCTTTACCAGTTTAAATTTTCAAAGAAAAAACACTTAGTATGAAAACAAATAAGAATACCTTAAAGAAAAAGTTTCGAGAATCGATTAAAAAGTTTGCATAAGAGTGACCGTACTCACCACAAAACACCTAGATCCTTATGCCCTTTTTTTTTATTCTTGATTTTTTTTTCACGAAATTCTAAACATTTCTTCCTATTTGACAAAAGGAAAAAGAACTTCACATTAATTCTGAAAACTTAAAAACAAATCTTCAACAAGAGAATAGAAAAAACATCCCGGTGATATTCCTAGATTTAACTAAAATACTGTAATGAACCTCCTCGTTACGACAACTACTCTGATAACAGCTGCAAAGTTTTTTTTTTAAAGGTGTGTGCACGCATGTAGAAGGGAAACAGACACACTTGACTCTACGTCGCCACCCGATGACTAACAGGATGCAACCACGATGATCACAACAAGAAGACGTAAGGTGCACAACTACAAGCATTAAACGACTATAGACATAAGGAAGAATCCATAACAGTAGATTTTACTATTTCTGCACAGGAAAGCAGGGCGTTTAATCTTAGTCCTCTACTCCAGAGAGAGAGAAGGTCAGATAGGCTCTTGGCCGACTGTTCAGGCAGAAACTAGTAACCCGATGACAAACAAGATGCAAGCAAGACGAACACAGCAAGACGACATACGACGTACCACAGTAACAACATGCGTTTAATGACGATAAAGCGACAAGAAGTAAGACTGACTACCCGCCCATCCTACCGTGCAATGGTTAGGACCTCCAAGACACATAAGCAATGCTCAAGCCCAGGTTCCCATCGATTTTAACCATTTAAGGTCTCAAGGCTGGCGACTGTTCTGAGGAACATGGAGGTGTCTACATCCCACCCGACTCAAGCAGACAAAGCAACTAAACTAAGGACAAACATACCCATCAAGATCGCAATATACAAGTTATCTGTATTAAGACAAAAAGGTGGTAATGAATCATTATTAACTGATTAAATTACTCGCTACTATCACCGTATTGCATGGGAGGTGTATTTTTTATCATTTTACAAGACAAAGGTAATTAATAAAACAAGCAAGTTGATTAACATAGCTTGAACTAACCTCCCTTCAAGCCCTGCAATGAAGGTCTGAGGTGCATAATGACATCAAGGTAGAATCTAAATTTAGTCTCAGGGCCAACCCACCTGCGCAATTCTAAATCACTATTGGTCTTCACGGTACTAACTGAATCAACATCAAATTGCATCACTAAGCAGGTTGGAACTTCGACATGGTTTAATCATAATTATCATAAAATACCTCTAACCTAGCTTGTCAGAATCGTAAATTAACCATTTATAAAAAGGCATTAAATGCAATATATACTAGCAAATTACCAGACCAACATTACAATCTAATTGACTAATAGGATTAAATCCATAATTACAACTCATAAACCATTTAACATCGACATCTTTTTCGCCTCTAAGCTAACCATTCTAAAATTGATCAATCATACAATTYTGATTCACCATTCAACATCATCCATCGATATTATCCAATTTCCATATAATAGTCACCTAATTTAATGAGTCTTTCATTAATCGATAAATACAACGAAGGAACTATATAACATTAACATCATTCCATGATTAAATTACCCTTTCTAAACTAGTCGATAAAAACAACTCAAACCTTACCATATAGCAATAGTCCATCAACATTAACCAATATCAGTAAAACTGTCAGCAAATTTTACGAGCCCATTAAAATAGATATATAACATTAACATCATCCCCAACTAATTTACCCCTTCTAAACTAATCGATGATAACAACGCTAAACCTTACCACTAGCATTAATCCATCGACATTAATCAATAGCAGTAAAATTGTCAGCAAATTTTACGAGCCCATTAAAATAGATATATAACATTAACATCATCCCCAACTAATTTATCCCTTCTAAACTAATCGATGATAACAGCTCTAAACCTTACCACTAGAATTAATCCATCGACATTAGTCAATAGCAGTAAAACTGTCAGCAAATTTACGAGGTTCTTATCATTCATCCAAATTAAAATTATAAATCGGTATTCTGACTGTTCCTTGAAAGGAATAAATATAAAGCTAAGACAATAAAAGCATTCTTTTTACCAACTGCCCTTCTATAATAAGTGAATGAGGACAGTGCTGGCATTATTGGTCAGTATTAATTGATGGCATCTAGGACGTCAGTGAACAGAAATGGAGGGTAAAGAATGAAAGGTGAAGAAGACAGTAACCAGTAATTGGCTAGGCTAACTGCCATTACCATGCCCTGAAGCTCGCATATTCCAACCATAAATTCTAACCAACTAGAATTAAAACAGATTTAAATTCTCAAAGCAAACAGTCATGCATGACCAGAAGGTGATTAATTTGATTAGAGAGTGAAATTCCGGCATTTGGGGTCATTGGTGGTCCTAAATTTAAGAGATTAATCAGCGTTGCGTGAAGGAGGTAAGAAGACTCGATGAACCAAGTTTAAAGGACAGTGTTATCCGGTGGGGAATTGATTTGAACAGCATCATTGCTGTGTGAGGTCGGCGTGAGCAGTCCCAATGCTGAGTGAGACGCATTTATGCTGTGTACAGTGGGTGGTCGCCATTTAATACATTGTGTGTGAACATGGAGGCCTCACCGGTACCTCCCAGCCAATCACTAGGGGTACTCTGCTTCCCCCTTAGCCCCCCGAGCAACAAAGGGGCCACACAAATCCAGAAGGTATGCCTAGCTTCCCAGCTCGCCTTGCAAGGTTGAGCTACCACTCCAATACAAGCTAAGAAAATCCCAACTCCTCACAAGAAATCAGTCAAGTCACAATTCGGCAGCGTAACGATACGCTAACTGCCTATCCCCTCTTCCTCATTTCCCTTTTCTTTTATAGAGTTTTGAGACCCACCAACTTTCCTAAATTCACATTTTAAATTGAGTTTTAATAAAATATTCCAAAAATTCTCCATCGCACAAGTGTCGTCCATCCCCCTCTTTTCTCCACTAAATATTTTCTTTAATTTATTAAAAGTCTCAAATCCCTCACCCACCTAGATTCGCTCCTAAATTTACTCCTAGGTGTTCCTAGATCCCCTACATGCTTTTAATAACTTTCCCTAAAATGAAGTTGCTTAATTTAGTTCATTTTAGAAAGTTTTTAATTGTTGATTCCTTACTATGTTGACTTTGCTTTTTACCCTAAGTCCCCTTCTTTCCTTTATTATGTTTCCTTTATTACTTAGTTTCCCTATTTTTATTATTCCCTTCCTTTTTAAAACCAAAAGGTAAATGCGCTAATTAATCTTTTCATTTATTATTTACTTAATACCTTTTGTTCTTTCACAAGTTAGGAATTAATTTCTTCTTTGAAATTTTTTAAATCCCTTAGTTTAATTAAATCCTTACTCTCTTCATTTACCCCAAGAATTTTATGAAGACCCAACTATTACCTAAGTGGGTTTTTGTTTAAATTGTTATTTTATTCCACTGTCCTTTTTCTTAAGGTTAGACTAAATTTTTACATTAAAAAGTTTTAGACTTAGGACTTGGATTCTGAACTGGCCGACACTTGGTTAGGGAAGTTGTTTAAGGATTTCTTAAGGTGTTAGTGCCTTAGGGCCATTTAGATTT
>SNQJ01S0003621.1:81244-113614 GCA_010110895.2 Picea sitchensis
AAAATCGAGTCGTGTCTCCTTGCCATCAGTGGCAATCCAACAATAAAATCGATCGAAATAACTTCCCATTTCAATTCCGGAATGGCATGTGGTTGAAGTAATCCTGCCAGGTGTCTATGTTCAGCCTTTACCTGCTGAAACTCTAGACATCTAGCCACAAAGTTGACTATGTCAGCCTTCATTCCCTTCCAGAAGAATAAGGGTTTAAGGTTTTCCCTCATCTTCGTGACTCCTGGATGAGCCATGTAATCTTCTCTATGAGCCTCGCTCGGGATCAACATCCTCAACTCGTCATTTGGCGGTACGTAAATATGACTTCTAAACCTCAATAAACCATCGCTATCAAATGAATATCCCTCATATCATGGTACCATCATCGTGTTTTGTTCGATAAAATCCTCGACTTCTTTGTACCAGTCATTGTCACGCTGTAAAGTGAGAATCTTCTCACGTAGATTCGTCTGAAGAGACAACACCAAAAATATGAGTGGTCTCCGACTCAAAGCATCCGCCACTCGGTTCACTGTTCCCTTTATGTAAGTAATCTCAAAGTCGTACTTGCTAAGCAATTTCGACCAACGCCATTGTCGCACGTTTAGGTCACTTTGCGTAAATATGTGTTGTAGTCCACAATGATCAGTCCTTAGTTCAAATTTTCGTCCAACAAGGTAGTGTCTCCAAACCTTCAAGTCATATACGATGGCTAATAACTCCAAATTGTGCGTCGCGTAGTTCTCCTCATGCCTTCTCAATTTCCTCGAAATGTAAGCAATCGCTTGTCCGTCTTGCATCAAGACTCCGCCTAAACCTTCCTTGGATGCATCTGTGCATACCAAGAAGTCTGCGTCCATGTCAGGGACTTTTAGTATCGGTGTTGTTGTCAACAACTCCTTAAGCCTCCGAAATGCTTTTGTGCATTTCTCCGTCCAGATGAACTTCTTGTTTTTCTTCTGCAATTTCGTGATCGGATTTGCTATCTTCGAAAATCTCTCGACAAACCGTCGATAGTATCCTGCTAAACCCATAAAACTACACACTTCTGTGACATTCGTCGGCACAGGCCATTCAATAATAGCCTTGACCTTGGTTGGATCCACGACGATGCCTTCGTCGGAGATGACATGCCCTAAGTAGTGAATCCTCGATTGATAAAAAGAGCATTTGGACAACTTCCCATACAGTTTGTGCTCTCGTAAACACTGTAGTACCAAGCGCAAGTGCTTGTCATGCTCCTCCGTCATCTGAGAGTAGATCAAAATATCGTCAATGAATACTTGGACGAACTTGTCCAAGTACTCACGGAACACCCCGTTCATCAAACTCATGAATACCCCTGGGGCGTTTGTCAATCCAAACGGTAAAACAATAAACTCGTAATGTACAAATCTCATCTTAAAGGTGGTCTTAGGGATGTCATCCTCTTTGATCTGTAACTGGTGATACCTTGATCGTAAATCAATCTTGGATAACACCGTCGCACCCTTCATTTGATCGAACAGATCATCAATTCTTGGTAAGGGATACTGATTCTTGATCGTAGCCTTGTTCAGTTGATGGTAGTCAATGCAAAGCCTCCACGATCCTTCCTTCTTTTGTATGAAAATAACTGGTGCACCCCACGGTGACACACTAGGGTGTATCATTCCCAGGTCCAACAACTCCTTCATTTGCATTTTCAACTCTTGCAACTCTGGGGTCGACATCTGATAAGGCGTTCTTGCTATCGGTTCGGTCCCCGGTTTCAGGTCTATGGTAAACTCCAATTCCTTTTTCGGCGGCATCCCAGGTAACTCCTCTGGAAATACGTCTGCAAACTCTCTCACCACCGGAAGGTGTTCCAGACCCTCCGCTACTCCCTTTCATTTAACGTAAGGATCGCATAAATCTTGCACCCCTTGTGCATACTCTTCCGTAGCTGTAAGGAAGAGACGAACATCAGGGAAACTCCCTGGTTCCTTCCTACAATCACACGTCTCTGCCCTTCATCATCTACCAAGCTCAACCGTTTCGTCTTATAGTTGAGTATCGCCTCACGCGATTCCAACCAATCCATACCAATCACGACGTCATAAGATCCTAAGATCATGACGTACAAGTTGACCCTCATGACAAACTCTCCCAGGTTAAGGGCATAGCCCGTAACCTTTTCTCCAACCTTTTGTTTGGCTCCTGAAGCCATCTCTACGAAGCTAAATTCGTCCTGTTCGACTGCCTTTACCTTAATCATTTTTAGCACTGCACCAGAAATGAAACTCTCAGTAGCACCTGGGTCTATCAAAATACTAAGGTTTTGTTCAGCGACAGTACCTGTCGTCTCGAGCATGGTCGAATGATGCTCTGCCTGGCGGTTATTCATCGCTGCATGTATCCGATGGGCCTTGCCCATATCTCCCACTGTAGTGGGTCCGGCTGATCCGGACGCTCTCGTCCTCTCCACAGGACAGTCGTGCTGGTAGTGTGGCTCCCCACACGTCCAACACCCCTTCTTCGGCCCAGTAGTCCTGGTACCCAAAGAAGAAGATGACGACGGCCCACCGGCCTGGAACCCAGGTCTGTTCTGCTGAACAGGCCTAAACTGTTGCTGCTGCTGGTGTTGTATTCCCCGATAAGGTGCCTGCTGCTGAGGTCACGGTCATCTAGGTGTAGTGAAAGTGGATCCTCTCTGGAAGCCACGATATCCTGGCATATGCCTCGCTGGTGTCTGATGCTACGGTGTACCAAATGAACCCTGCCCTGCGGGTCTCGCTGGAGTCCTGGTCTGACCCCCACTGATAAGCTCCTCCTCTGCTATGAGGGCCTTTTGGATAGTGTCATGCAAGGTTTGAGATATCAAGATCCTAACCTTTGCACGTAGGCTTCCGTTAAGGCCAAACACGAACCGGTTGACCTTGAGTTTCTCTGTGTTAAGGTGTGGAGCATACCAGAGCAGCTTCATAAAACATGCCTCGTACTCGGGCACCGTGCGACCTCCCTGTCGTAATGCATTGAACTCATTGAGCTGACGCTCAATCAATTCCTCTGAAAGGTACCTCTCCCAGAACCGTTCCTCGAACAGTTCCCATGACACGTCTTCGATGGCCATATTCAGCTGCGGTAGGAGTGTCTTCCACCATAGAAGAGCGCTCACCTTTAGTTGAAAGACCGCCATGTGGACCTTCATGTTGGAGGTATAATCGCGAAGTGTGAAGCACATCGCCATGTTCTCCAACCATGCCTCGGTGGCGGTGCCATCCAAGGCACCAAAGAACTCGGGAAATTTAACCTTCTCGAGTTCATGGTGAACGCTACCTGTAACGGCCGGTGCGCGTGGTGGAACCTCAGCGGGTGCCGGTGCCCTGGCCTCGTCTCTGTCCAATCGGCTGATCAGTGCCTCGGACATGCGCTGAAAAGATCTCATCATCCCAACAACATCGCCAACTGCTATATGCTCCTGTCCGAGAACCTGCTCACCTCCCTGGGGGTTAGACCCCTCAGGTGTGGATGCTACTGGAGGTGTCGCGCCTCCTCCCCTAGCACCCCATTGTTTGCCTCCGCAGCGTCCTCTAACCATGATCACCTGCACGCACACAATCAACTCGATCAATAATAGTATAATAAAATCAACTCATGTCAACGAAATTCGTAGAGAATCCCAAGTCGCGGGTCAAACCCGCTCTGATACCAAATGCAATGAACCTCCTCGTTATGACAACTACTCTGATAACAGGTTCAAAGTTTTTTTTTATTTTTATTTTTTTAAGGTGTGTGTGCGCGTGTAGAAGGGAAACAGACACACTTGACTCTACGTTGCCACCCGACGACTAATAGAACGCAACAACGATGATCACAACAAGAAGATGTAAGGTGCACAACTACAAGCATTAAACGACTATAGACATAAGGAAGAATCCATAACAGTAGATTTTACTATTTCTGCACAGGAAAGCAGGGCGTTTAATCTTAGTCCTCTACTCCAGGGAGAGAGAAGGTCAGATAGGATCCTGGCCGACTTCTCAAGCAGAAACTAGTAACCCAACGACGAACAAGACACAAGCAAGATGAACACAGCAAGATGACATACGACGTACCACAGTAACAACATGCGTTTAACGACGATCAAGCGACAAGAAGTAAGACTGACTACCCGTCCGTCCTACCCTGCAATGGTTAGGACCTCCAAGACACATAAGCAACGCTCAAGCCCAGGTTCCCATCGATTTTAACCATTTAAGGTCTCAGGGATGACGACTTTTCTGAGGAACATGGAGGTGTCTACATCCCGCCCGACTCAAGCAGACCAAGCAACTAAACTAAGGACAAACATACCCATCAAGATCGCAATCTACAAGTTATCTGTATTAAGACAAAAAGGAGGTAATGAATCATTATTAACTCATTAAATTACTCGCTACTATCACCATATTGCATGGGAGGTGTATTTTTTATCATTTTACAAGACAAAGGTAATTAATAAAACAAGCAAGTTGATTAACATGGCTTGAACTAACCTCCCTTCGAGCCCTGCAATGAAGGTCTGAGGTGCATAACGACATCAAGGTAGAATCTAAATTTAGTCACAGGTCCAACCCACCTGCGCAATTCTAAATCACTATTGGTCTTCACGGTACTAATTGAATCAACATCAAATTTCATCACTAAGCAGGTTGGAACTTCGACATGGTTTAATCATAATTATCATAAAATACCTCTAACCTAGCTTGTCAGAATCGTAAATTAACCATTTATAAAAAGGCATTAAATGCAATAGATACTAGCAAATTACCAGTCCAACATTACAATCTAATTGACTAATAGGATTAAATCCATAATTACAACTCATAAACCATTTAACATCGACATCTTTTTCGCCTCTAAGCTAACCATTCTAAAATTGATCAATCATACAATTCTGATTCACCATTCAACATCAATCAATCATACAATTTTGATTCACCATTCAACATCATCCATTGATATTAACCAATTTCCATATAATAGTCACCTAATTTAATGAGTCTTTCATTAATCGATAAATACAACCAAGGAACTATACATCATTAACATCATTCCATGATTAAATTACCCCTTCTAAACTAGTTGATAAAAACAACTCAAACCTTACCATATAGCAATAATCCATCAACATTAACCAATATCAGTAAAACTGTCAACAAATTTTACGAGCCCATTAAAATAGATATATATAACATTAACATCATTCCCAACTAATTTACCCCTTCTAAAATAATTGATGATAACATCTCTAAACCTTACCACTAGCATTAATCCATCGACATTAATCAATAGCAGTAAAACTGTCAGCAAATTTTACGATCCCATTAAAATAGATATATAACATTAACATCATCCCCAACTAATTTACCCCTTCTAAACTAATCGATGATAACAGCTCTAAACCTTACCACTAGCATTAATCCATCGACATTAATCAATAGCAGTAAAACTGTCAGCAAATTTACGAGGTTCTTATCATTCATCCAAATTAAAATTATAAATCGGTATTCTGACTGTTCCTTGAAAGGAATAAATATAAAGCTAAGACAATAAAAGCATTATTTTTACCAACTGTCCTTCTATAATAAGTGAATGAGGACAGTGCTGGCGTTATTGGTCAGTATTAATTGATGGCATCTAGGACGTCAGTGAACAGAAATGGAGGGTAAATAATGAAAGGTGAAGAAGACAGTAACCAACAATTGGCTGGGCTAACTTCCATTACCATGCCCTGAAGCTCGCATATTCCAACCATAAATTCTAACCAACTAGAATTAAAACAGATTTAAATTCTCAAATTGAATAGTCATGCATGACCAGAAGGTGATTAATTTGATTAGAGAGTGAACTTCTGGCATTTGGGGTCATTGGTGGTCCTAAATTTAAGAGATTAATCAGCGCTGCGTGAAGGAGGTAAGAAGACTCGGTGAACCAAGTTTAAAGGACAGTGCTATCCGGTGGGGAATTGATTTGAACAACATCATTGCTGTGTGAGGTCGGCGTGAGCGGTCCCAATGCCGAGTGAGACACATTTATGTTGTGTACAGTGGGTGGTCACCATTTAATACGCTGTGTGTGAACATGGAGGCCTCACTGGTACCTCCCAGCCAATCGCTAGGGGTACTCTGCTTCCCCCTTAGCCCCCCGAGCCACAAAGGGGCCACACAAATCTAGAAGGTATGCCTAGCTTCCCATCTCGCCTCGCAAGGCTGAGCTACCACTCCAATACAAGCTGAGAAAATCCCAACTCCTCATAAGAAATGAGTCAAGTCACAATTCGGCAGCGCAATGATACGCTAACTACCGATCCCCTCTTCCTCATTTCCCTTTTCTTTTATAGAGTTTTGAGACCCACCAACTTTCCTAAATTCACATTTTAAATTGAGTTTTAATAAAATATTCCAAAAATTCTCCATCGCACAAGTGTCGTCCATCCCCCTCTTTTCTCCACTAAATATTTTCTTTAATTTATTAAAAGTCTCAAATCCCTCACCCACCTAGAGGCGCTCCTAAATTTACTCCTAGGTGTTCCTAGATCCCCTACATGCTTTTAATAACTTTCCCTAAAATGAAGTTGCTTAATTTAGTTCATTTTAGAAAGTTTTTAATTGTTGATTCCTTACTATGTTGACTTTTCTTTTTACCCTAAGTCCCCTTCTTTCCTTTATTATGTTTCCTTTATTACTTAGTTTCCCTATTTTTATTATTCCCTTCCTTTTTAAAACCAAAAGGTAAATGCGCTAATTAATCTTTTCAATTATTATTTACTTAATATCTTTTGTTCTTTCACAAGTTAGGAATTAATATCTTCTTTGCAAATTTTTAAATCCCTTAGTTTAATTAAATCCTTACTCTCTTCATTTACCCCAAGAATTTTATGAAGACCCAACTATTACCTAAGTGGGTTTTTGTTTAAATTGTTATTTTATTCCACGATCCTTTTTCTTAAGGTTAGACTAAATTTTTACCCTAAAAATTTTTAGACTTAGGACTTGGATTCTGAACTGGGCGACACTTGGTTAGGGAAGTTGTTTAAGGATTTCTTAAGGCGTTAGTGTCTTAGGGCCATTTAGGTTTGTTTCCTTCATCATCATCAATGCAATGTTCCCTTCAGGACGCACCACGTGCTCCAAGGGTGCCACTCGCCTCATTCGTTTCCTTTGCGCGACATGCCCTTTAGGATGCACCACATGCTCCAAGGGTGCCACTCGCTTCTTGTGGTTCTTTTGCATGACGTGCCCTTCAGGATGCACCACGTGCTCCAAGGGTTCCACTCGCCAACTTGACTGATTGGTAGACATCTATAACCCCTGGAGTCAACACTCCACCAGGTGAACTTGTGGGAGACTAAGGGCTATAAGGAATAAGGCCCCCGCCTTATTGCGCACCCCTTAGAATCATCGTGAGCGACTGTCGCAGTCTGCCCTCATGGAATCGTGGATCCTCTCGAACTAGGTAATCATTAACCTACAGTTCGAGCCACGACGGGAGTGCTAGTAGGCTGTGGAAGGGATGATGTCCACACCTCTCCCTCAACCTCTCTGGAAATCATGTGTGGCCCCTTTACTCCATATGTGAGTCTGGTCGGCAAGATATCTTCATCCTGCATCATCGACAATTGTGTCATAACATGTCAACATCATATCATCAAATCAATGAAATATCAAAGTAAATAAATCAACCCAAATAGCACACTCCTTGACTCAATCCGGAGTCCAAGGGGTTCCACTGATACCTCTGCATCCTCAAGGTCCGAAACCCTGCACACTCAATAAAACTGAGTCAATAGCACCTGTCTACGTCAAAGCAGTAAAACATCATGTCGTCTATCATAACACATCATAATCAAGTATAAATGTTTTAATCATCATAACAGTCCAGATCACTTGCGATCAAGTGTCTTAAAAGAATAAGTTTTCTCAAAGTATGTTTGGTATAATCCTAACTACTTTAGCCTTTATATCATATTTAAATTGATTAGTTTCACTCAAGGAAAGTCCCTGGAAAATAAAATTCCTCATGAAAACTTTCCAGTAAGCGAAGATGTTTTGAAAGTCAGAAGAGGATTAGTCCAGATCAAAGTGAGTTAACATACCTCTATTTCTAAAATATAAATAGATATCATCCCTGATATATTTTATTATATACAAATTGATTTCCCTCACTTCATGTTTTTAAATATAAGACAGATGGTGAAAGGAAATTCATAAAATGATTGCCCCCATCTAGTCCAAAAAGAGATGATGAAAGGAAATTCATTAAATGATTGCCCTCATCTCAACATTTAAATTCAAAGTTACTAATTGAAGTGGTGAAAGAAAATTCAATATGGGAATTAGAGAAATTCACCGGGGTACTGAACAGACTCGCTGGTAGTGAAGGAATGTCTATAATATCTACAAGGTTGTTATACATGTATTATAATATACTCTGGCAACTAGTTTTTCTTCAGACTATATCTACATTCTAATCCAACACGAGACTCCATGTTGAAACCTGTTTAAAACATTAAAATTAATTTTCCTTGATGCAAATAAAATTGAACAAAGTTTGATAGATTGGTTAAGGTTGTTTTGATTATCTCAAGAAATTCTAAAATCAATTTTAATAAAAGGAAGCAATTTAAGCCTAAATTCAAGATTGATGAATGATTCAATTTTGAAAGTTTTCAGACATATAGATGAAGTCCTAAGTCCTTCTGTGTTTTCTTTCAGAATGTGTTTCACAGAACTGCAATAATGACTCCACTTACCTAATAAACTTACCTGGTCTACTATTCTTCTCATTCCGTAAGGAAACGAGATCCCTAGATGGAGCCTATGTTGAAACATATATATTTTTCTAAACTTCAAACTTAAATAAGTTTCACTCTTCTTTAAATAAGGACAAACACACACTTGGATACCACCGTTGATAAATTATTTGATTAATCCAATGATCTAAAATCCTTAAAGGTTATGGAGCTGCCCATTCATTAAAAACTCAAATCGCTAAAGACAACCTTCAAAGTGTCAGGATTCAGGATTTCACGATACTAACAATCAGACATATAAAGAACCTCAAAGTCCCGATTTAAAAAGTAGCGAAACTATATTAAGTTAAACCGGGTTAATTAAACAATTAAAAATGATTAACGACAATTAAACCTTATCGTAACATTGTGTTTCGGGAATCCTGCCTCAAATGACAACTTAAAGTCCCGATACCCGAACTCATGAAACCCTTAATTAATCGTGATTATTTAAAGAAGTTAAACATGATTACTATTTATTAATCAATCGCGATTTCACGAGTCGGGGATCATAGCTTGAACTTAAATAAGATACCCAGGGACCCGAAACCCCGAAATGGATTAAGGTTAAACATAATTAATTAACAATATAAACTTGATTTATTAACAAAATAAAACATTCTTATCTAATCGTTGAGTTTATGTCATTTTTGCGATACGGTGATTTCAAATTTCATTTATACTTTTCCAGTCACGAAATATTGACTATTAATGATATTAAATGGCCAACCTGGTGAAATGATCTCGAATAATATCCTGCTTTAACATGCAAATATTTTTATTAAAATAATTAAACACATTGTCAGTGAATGTATATGCAAATCGATGTGTTTAAGGCAAGAAAGGTTTTTCATTTTTAATTACATTCGCATTTTGGCAGAACTTGCTTAGCAAGACACTCAGTCCTATGCATTTTCTATGACAAATAATAGGTTTCCGAGAACTGCTACCATGTTGCCACGAAAAGAAATTAAAACAACTGGTCATCCAACAAGATGAGTTGGTAAAACAATTACAGGCCAAAGTCAGTTCCACTGAGAACATGGTTGTGGATCTAGAAATGTTTCGAGCTCATGAATTGGAAGTGCGAAAGAAATTGGAAATAGCACAACATATCCTTTTTACTAAGGTAGAAATCATTCAAAATTAGTTTTAGGTGGTGAACCGGTCATTGGATAATATTTGTTTCAGAGAGAGAGAGGCTACTGCAGCTAAAACCACTTTTCAAGAAGTGGTTGTATCATCAACCAGAGAAGGAATGTATGCAGTTCCTAGGTTGTTTATTTCAGAGCATATCAGAGGTGATATAATATTGAAGACCTGGGAAGCCAATATAGCCGAAATTAAAATAACGGCTAAATAAATCAAAGAGGCTTATGAAGAAGATTTTCACTCACTTAATAAAGAGTTATTAGGCCATGGAAAACATGATAATTCTGAAGTACTGGGACAAATCGACATAGTAAAACATCAACTTGATATCAAAGCAAGATTAGAGGAAGCTCAGGTTTAACTTTCACAGCTAAAATAAGTTGACATCACTCAGATAGATAGATGGCTGCTAAAGCCTAATCTATAGTTAGAATCAATGACTTTAGAAGACAAAAGAATGGAAGACAGACTGCCACAATTAGAAAATAAGTTGTATATTTTTTAGGCAAAAGACATGACAGAACCCTCCAGACTAGTAGCACAATTTGTAGGCAGATGTGTTGAATGTATTGAATGAGGAAAAGGGAGTATTTAAAATAATCAATGAGGTAATATGTATACAACTCGTTATTAAAGATTATATGTGTCCGAGCTGGGAAATAGGAAAGGAGAATGCCTTTTCTGGCATGAGAAAGAGACAAAGGAGAACTAAGTGAAGCATTCCAAGTTTTTCATCTTGTAACCATTTCTTTTTAGAAATAACGAGAATTCCAACCTCCTAGGGTTGAAAATATGTTGTAAAAATACATACTCAAAATAATGAAAAAAGGTTGGTTTTTGTCATATGTAATTGAGAAAAATCTCCTCATTGAGGATTAATACAAGTACAAACCAGAGATTCCACATTTCATCCATCTTGAGTTATGTGTTCTTCTATCTTTCCACATTTCAACATCTTTTTATATATTTCTTTGATGAATTCATGATCGCAATTTAGTACAACATCTACTGTGATTACATTTCATTTAGTTATCTGATAGCGAATAGTTTTTTCTCTGTATTTACTGTTAGTAAATACAAGACCTGTGAGTTAATTAGATTGCTATATTTTAAGATTCATTTAAGGTTATATGATCTATTTTCTTCTTCTATAACAAAGTAAGATTCTTCTGTAACCGATGCCTTGCTTTGTCTAAAATCTTTATGTTTTTCTCTCATTACATTCAATACTTTTAATTTTAACTTAGACACGAAAGACAACCTCTGAGATGTTATACTGTTAATTCAATTTAAGGATTTTTTCTCACATAACTGAGGTAGAAAAAGAAAACATTAAAACATTCCTTTTTTCTTGATTCCTGACATTATGCTCTGAGCCTTAATTATAAACTCAGGAACAACAGGTGGGACTAGATAATTATATTTTTCCAATGCTCTATTAAGGTTTATGAAATCCACACATAGATGGATCTCCCCATACTTCTTTATGACAGGAACCAGATTGGCCACCCAGGCAGAGTGTCTTACTTGAAATATAATCTTGGAATCTAATAATTTTTTCATCTCTTGATACATCAGAGGTTCCAGATATGGGTGGTACTTCCTAATCTTTTGTTGGAAGGGTTTTATTCCAGACTTTAACGTGATTGTGTGTTGGATAATGCGAGTATCATAAGTTTTCAATTCTTGGTAGGATGAAGCAAAGACATATTGATATTCTTTAAACAATTTGAGATAATATTTCATATCTTCTTTAGACAATGTCTTATCCAAATTGACATTCTCGGGGTTATCAGGGGTTCCTAGGTTTATAGTTTCGTATATAGGACATGAGATAACTGTTTTTCCATTCCTTGGCCCTCTAAATATTTCCCTTATGTAGAAAATGTTCTCCATATTGGCCACTCCTTTTGGTATCATGTCAAACTTTGGTTTATCATCAGAGTGATCTATTCCCTTATTTTGTTCGTGGAAATTTGATTATGTGAGTAGTTCTTGGAATATTCCATCATCAAGGGCTAAATCCTTAAAATTATCCTGATTAGTCAGGAAATCTACAATATGGTCATCCCCTTCAAAGACTTTCCAGTTAGAAATATTGTTAGGTATCGAAGGTTTGTAGAGCAGTTCCACTGCAAACCTCGAGGCTTCATAATTTTCTAAAGGATAAAATCTTGAGGTTATGGTGGCTAGATCATCGACGAGGGTATTTTTGGTCGTGGAAACAACGGTAATTTTGAAGGCCTCAAAATTGTTTATTAGTCTGTGTACCTCTTGCTAGTAATTTCTAAAGTGAGGTGAATTGCAATGGATGGTATTTTTTACTTTCCTAATGATAATTCCAGAGTATCCAAAAACCTTCAATTCCTTGATGTTTAAGTCAATGAATTTATTTAGTCCCTGGACTAGAGCTTCATATTCAACAGTGTTATTAGTGCATTCGAATTGTAATCTGTAGGATAAGAATTTTCGTTTCCCCTTTGGGTCAATGAAGATGCATCCCGCTCCCAACCCTTTTTGTGATTTATAACCATCAAAGTACATTGTCCAAATTTGTGGAGGGGAATTTCTAACTTCTCCATGTCTAGCTATTTTTTCAATTTCAATGTCCTTGTTTGGTACTCCTATCGAAGCATCCTGATAGAGGATGCTCTCTCCTGCGGTTGCTAGTAAGTCTATTTGAAAAATTGTTTCATATTTTTGTGTGGGAGGTATGTCAGACACATGAGGGGTTAAATTACTGAAATCAAAATCACAAGAGTAGTTTCCTAACACAGGGAACTCTATCGACAAGGGTTCATTTAGGGTCTCTAAATAAGTGACTGTATGTTTGAGGTATCTTTTTATGTCGATCCTGATCATTTTTGGATGTCCCTTTAATGGAAACCAGAGGTGAGCCCAATCAATACTAAAGTATCCGTTTAATTTCTCAGACCAATCTCAAATAAGTAGCATTCCATAAGCCTCCGGGATGTCTACCAAAATTATGTCAATTACTTGAACAAAATTGGGGTGTGTATAAATTCTGATCATGACATCTTTCTACTCTCCAATGACCTTTACCTGAGTCCTATCTATTTGTATAACGTTCTTATCACTTTTGAGTGGGTTTGTGTTCAATTTCTTGCAGATTGACAATGTCATGACATTTGAAGATGCCCATGAATCGACTAGGCAATTATGTAGATTTATGTTAAAAAACTCAAACGTCAAAAGAAAGGAGGAAAAAAAGGCCTTCCTCTTGTGTCTAAAGAACAATCATTCACACTTGGATTATTTTTTAAATCAATAGGAGATGGGAGCTCACTTTGATCAACACTTGTTATAGGGGTATCTATTAATTTTAAGGCATGTAACATAAAATACTTTTGTTGAGGGATCCTACACATGTCCATGACAGACACATTGGCCTTCATCTTATTCAACTGTTCTACCACATTGTAGTCTAGCTTAGGAGATTCCCGTGTGTGTATGTTTTTGGGGTTTCTTTGGGAAGAAAATAATGGTTTGGGGTGATCGGTCATTGGGTTCCCTCTAGATAACTGAGTAGTGGTGGGGTTACTTTGGATCGGTTGACTATTACCTTGTGTCTGTACAACTAGAAATTCAGCGGAAGGTCCCTGCACTTCAATGACATTGTTGAAAGGCATCATGTGGTTGGAACCCCATAACAACATGGATGTCTCTTCTGGTGGCTCTTGACTTTCTTGATCGATGGAATTTATTTTCGAGCTACTGGGTTGCTCATTTAGAGAACATTCGTTTAGGAATCGATTATCCATTAGATTCATAGCATGCAACCATTGACGAAAATCCCTTTCTGAATGTTTTTCTTGGTGATATGTACAGAAAGAGTTAGATGCTACATTCCCTAAGTCGACATTTAGGTTAGATGGGGGAGGTTCTATAGATTTGAAGGGTGGATTTGTTTTTAAAAGGTGCTTATAAGATCTTTGATTTTGGTTTCCTTCCCCAACACTCCTTTTCATATCTATGATCTCGTTGGAGATTTTTTTTATCATACGCTACAGGTTTTCTAGATCCCCTCCCTCTTTCTCATGACCTTGTTCTGTTTTTTTTCCTGGGAGTCTTGTTAACAAAAGTCCTCTCTTAGGTAGAGGTTGGGTTTCCTTTTTTATTAGTGATATATGACCTTCTTTGCACCTTTTCATTTGGAATTGAATCGTTTTATATTCTTAAAAAGTTTCAACTAGAGTATGTTTGGAATCCCTTTTTATGAACATGGAAATAGAAGTTGGGAGAGAATTAGAATATACTTCTATTTGAAACTCCTGGGTAGGTTTAGCCTCGGGTTGGAATTTGTTCAAAATGGTGGTGAACCTTTGGTTGAAAACCTTTTCTTTTGGACTCATAGTCACAAAGAAACGTTCATCCATTAAATCTCATGTATAGTAGTTTCTTCAACAAATTTGTCCAAGAAATCCTTTTGAAAATTTTTCTAACTAATTATGGAACCAACTGGTAGGTTGAAATACCAAGTCGACGTTGAATTTTCAAAGGTATAAAAAATAATTCTGCACACTACATATTTGTGTTGCACATTCATCAAACTTATACCTAATATGAACTTCTTAATATGGTCCTCAGGCAATCTGGATGTTTCAGGGTCAAATTTAGGAAGTAATTTTTCTGGATGTTTGGGTAGGTTATGAATCTGTCCTAGAAATTCCAAAGAATCTATTTCCAAGCATGGTTGGTTATCTTGAGGTTGAACTCCCCTTTCTCTATTATTATCATTAGTATCCTCCATGTATTCTAATTCAAAACCTGAGTGATCTTAGTTATACCCTTCCTCTTCAGATTCAAAATTGCTAGGTTTAGAGTAATTACCATCTTGTGTTTCAGGTATTGGATTAAGGGGTTGTTCGATCTCCATGAGGGAAAAATCTATGAGGTATTCTACCATGTGAACGAATACCTGGCCAAGGGTGTCAACAACTAGTATGCTTATTTTGTTTCTTTGAGGAACTAAATGAGCTAAAGGTATTGCTCCAATATGTCAGGCATAAGCTCTAGTGATTCTTCTGAACTTATTTAACTCTTTCTGGGGAAGAGCGTAAGGTATTTTAGGGTACAAGTGTTCTTCCTCTTCATGTTGAGGTTATTTACTCATATCGAGAGTACTCTCTATATGTGGGATATCTTGAGAGTGACTAGCCATGAATGTGGGCTATTTTGAATCTATAGGCTTTGTAGAATATTTTATCTGAAATATTGTTAGCCATGCATTCATTCAGGCCCTCCATCTAGTGCCAAATCGGTTGAGCGGTCTGAGATCCCTTTAACTCAACATCAGGAACCAAACCCGCTTAAGAGGCCTAATTATACTCGTAGGAATTTGATGAGTGGTAAGATTATCCAGATTTGTGATCTGGTTGGAATTATTGATGGGATTTAATCGTGACTGACATATATATATTTTCTGTTAAACCTTTCCTTAGACTATGAAGTTCTCTTTTGGATCTTTTTTAACATTTGTAACAAAATAAAGATAGAGTTTAAAGTAAATGACAGAGAGAAGTTAATTATGTCTTGGGGAAGGCCGGATTTTAGGATAACCTTTATACCTTATCATGTAGACAAAGAAGATCAAAACAACTTCAAACTAGTATTAATACCATTTTGATTTGTAGACATTCAACATTTATGAGATAACAATTACAAAAATAAGAGATATATGTGACAAGAAGGTAGTGCAATAAAAGTAATTTTCAATGCTCTATTATCCATCACAGGTTAACACAATCGATTTCTATTCATCAAATAGAAAAAAATAACTTTTACAACATTATAAGACAACTTTGAATAACATATACAACAACTCTTATTCAATGCAACAACAAATATTGAATCTGAAGACATAGATAGTCCCCCTTGTTCCAATCACATTCACGCCTCAGATGAAAGAAGTGTATTTGGTTCTAAACATAACTTCTTAATTAAAATAACTTGCACAAAAATAATTCTCTTACAATATTCTAGAAAAAGCCTTTCTTTCCAAAACCATCGACCCATGACACAAGGTTGATTCCCCTATTTGTAAAAAATAACTAAAGTAAAAATAACTACTAAAGTTGTGTTAAGTTAAGAAAACGCCATGTGGCAGAATTTATCTATATGTTCTCTTTTGTTTCTCTTTTGATCATTTGGTGGTTTTACTGAAGTGGATTGTTCCTCTCGTATTCTTACCATTTGAAGAAGATATCTTCACATGTATTTGCATACGGGAACATGTGTTTATCCATCGGAGCGGAGAGGACCTCCTTCATCTCAATTGTTCGTTCTTTGTACTTGATTAGTTTAACACTAAAGCATTGTAAGATTACGATAGATTTAATCGGAGGCTCCATGAAATTCTTCACTTGACCCAGGATCATGCTTGAAACCTACAAAATCATTATTTTGTACACCTGGTCTTGCTCTGCATGTCGCTTAACTATGTCATGTAAATCAACAAAATAATCTGGTGGGCCAAACTCTGGAAAGTTGATACTTCTCATTTCCTGATTGATTTTCTCCCAACTTTTCTCACACTCTCCCCATATTTCCCGCATTTTCCGCTGGGGTTCCTGGATCATGCTTACCCAGTGTTCAACTTCCTTCCTTATTCAGACGATGTTTTTTTCCATCAACACTCAGATGTTGTGTTCTTGTGTATCTTAGCCCTTATGTACTTCATTGATGTAGTTTGCCCGTTCTAAGGCTTGATGGGTCTTCTCATACCATTGTTTCATGTATTTATAGGTTGCCAGCCCCATGAGGGTATCTTCTTGGAAATCAACTATGCGAGCGGTGAAGAGGTCTCTTTCCCTTGTGAATTTTTCATACATTTTTGGGAACTCACAATTCAAGAGTACCACTGCCTGTGTTGAATTTTGGTAATACTTTTCTTCATGTCGCAGATAGTCAAATTATTTCTTCATGGTGGCTACCTCCCTTTCATCCCTTTTTGACCTGTCTAAAGTAGCAACGATTATGGCCATCCCTTCTCCAATTAGCTTAGTCACCTTATCACTTTCTATGTCAAACGAGAGGTTCTTGTATGCTTTGGTGATTTGGCCTTATGTTGGTCCTCGTCGTCTAACAAATTCTTTTCCCTAGCTGGGGAAGTAGGTGAAGGATTGACATTAGCGGGTAGTTCGACCGTTAGGATGCCTATTTTTGGTTGCCCCATTCCTTCTTCTTGTTCACCAACAATCGAGTCATTATTGGAAGTGTCAGTCAGAGGCTATGTTCCCAATGGATCAAGAAATACAGTTTCAAGAGTGCTCCTAGATACTAGGTCGACTCCTTGAGGATTTGGAGTCACATCATTGGAAAATGGAGAAGATGTTTCTCCCAGTTCCTTCTCCTATGTGATTGGCATTGGGGTTCTGTGCAAGGCCTCTGACCCTTCCTCATTTTAATATATCATGATTAAATATATGAGGACAGTAGGCATACCCATCCCACTTGATTTTCTCGCTAACCTTAGCTAGGATGTAGTAGTCACTGACGATCCTACCTGTAGGGCTGGGGATTTCTTGATCAATAGTCTCCTCTTGTGGAATTGTCTCTGAGCCATTTATCTCTTCCTCATGATTACTTGTATCGGTCAGGGTAATCATCAAGGGTCCTCTCAAAGGGTTAAGTGGGGGATCTTCCCCTAATATTTGAATATCTCTTTAGAATTCTTCTAGTAACATTATCCCCATCCTTCGTGTTATGGTTTAATCTATTATTAGGTTTCTTTTCAATTTACTAGATAATCATAGCATAGATAGGATCACTGATAAATACACAATCACAAGAGACACATCATTTATCCTGGGAAACCCTCATGGGGGAGAAAACCCATCAGAAAATTCCTTAATATAGATGGCCAATACAATGCCAAGAGAATAAACCAAACAATATAGAAAGTCCTCTCCCAAGTAGTGTGCCCCTCTCTTCCTTCTTCTCTAACTGCATCTCCAAACTTGCACTCTGATAAACAAGTGAGTGAGTAAATGAGGCACCGACCTCTATTATTTATACAATCTGGTAGGTGTTGAACTGAGGTGTCTTTTTGTTGCTAGGGATGACTTCACATTCTAGGTGGTTATAACCACTTTAATATATTCTGGGGGATGAATTATCATTTAGCCTATTACAATTAGGGCTTGACCAATCCACAAAAGGGGATTTGGTCATTTACAATACCCGACATGATCAATTCACAAAATGGGGATTGATCTAATGAATAATACATCAATAATAAAATACAATACCCTTTGCAGTTACAATATCTCAACACTCCCCCTAAACAAGAAGGGTATTCTACAACAGCATCAGGAGGGAGAGAGGGAAGCATCATCAACAACATATTGGAACACTAACTAGCATATATATAAATCATTGGAATTTTTTCTCATCATCATCTTTCACAACATGGAGCTGGAGTAGCATCATCATCTTCATCAGCATGAGGCTAAGGTAACATCATCATCATCTTCAGTGTGAGGCTGAAGTAACATCATCATCTTCTTTAGCATGAGGCTAAAGTAATATCATCATCTTCTTTAGCGTGAGGCTAAAGTAATATCATCCTCTTCTTTAGCATGAGGCTAAAGTAATATCATTAGTGTCTTTAGCATGAGGCTAAAGTAACATCATCAATATATTTAGCATGAGGCTAAAGTAACATCATAATATTAAGCGTTAAAGCTGAACTAACATCATCATTATCATCTTCAGCAAGAAGCTGAAGTGGCATCATCAACATCATCTTCAACAATAAGTTGAAGTGGCATCATCATCTTCAACAATAAGTTGAAGTGGAATCATCAACATCTGCATCAACATGGATTAGTATAACACTAATACATCATCATCAATAACAACAACAACACAACACAAAGACTGGAGCATCATCAACATCAGCACTGGGCCGAGAGTCTTAAGCATGAGGCTGGCATCACAACACAAAGCTGGGAACACATCATCATTGCATGAGGATGGCACATCATCACAACATGAGGATGACATGTCATCAATATGAGCTTGGCATCACAACAGTTAATCTGGCACATCATCACAGCAATAGGCTAGCACATCATCACAGCACGAGGCCATCATGTCATCAACATGAGTCTGGCATCACAACAATTAAGTTGACACATTATCACATCATGAGGCTGGAATATCATCATCATGAAGCTGGCATCACAACACTAGGTTGGTACATCGACACAGCACGAGGATGGCACATCATTATAGTACGATTTTGGCATGTCATCAGCACGAGGCTAGAATCACAAAAATTAAGATGGCACATCATCACAACACGAGGTTGGCACATCATCACAGCACAAGGTTGTCACATCATCACAACAATTTTTTCATCTGTGCTAACATATTGGAGTTTTATGGCTCCTCTCTGCAACATATCACGAATGAAGAGATATTGGATCTCTATGTGCTTCGACTCATCATGGAATGCAAGGTTCTCCATCATCTTTATACAACTTTGGTTATCACATAGGATCATGGGGGCTTCCATCTCTAGATCAAATAGATCTGTAAAAAAAAACCGAAACCATATGGCTTCACAACTGACGGAACATGAAACAATGTATTTTTCTTCTATCGTGCTCAGAATAATGTTGAATTGATCCCTACTATTCCATGAAGTCATGGCTAACATCAAACTAAAACAACATCTTCAAGTGCTCTTTCTATCAGAAACACTTCCAGCTCAATATGAATTGGTGTAACCAGTTACCACTCAGTCTGAAGTCATGATATTTAGTATAATAGAGACCAAAATACAATGTACCCTTAAGGTATCTCATCATATGTTTTGCAACAACAATGTGAACATGTCTGGGTTCTACCAGATACTGACTCAAGGAAAAACATGTATCTAGCCTGGTATTTGTCAGATACATCATTGAACCAATAATCTATCTGTTCAGGGTAGCATCAACCAATTCTGATGAGGTATCTACCATGAGATTCAACTTCGTTTCCATGGGTGTGTACATGGATTTTCATTTCAACATGTCAACCCTTTTCAATTTTAACTACATACTTGCCTTGATTAAGGAATATCTTCTCTGTGCTCTGCCAAAGTTCAAAACCTCAGAGATAATGCATTTAGATCTTTCGTCAAAATCTGTAGTGAGCTTCCTCTACAATTTGTGATGAGATTTTATTTATCTTGTCAAGAATACATCACCTACATATAGTAGTAACATCACTGGGTCATCATTCATAACCTTGAGATAAAGGTTAGAATCAACTTTACTCTTGGTAAATCCCAAGCTCTTTAGGAAACTGTAAATTTTGCCATATCAAGCTCTAGAAGCTTGCTTCAATACGTACAAATCCTTCTTCAACTGGAAAACAAGAGTCTTTCTATCTTCAATATTCAAATCAAATTTTATCATTATATTGTACCAATCTGGTACACTTCCTCAACTACAACTAAATTTGCACAATCATGTGCTAGCTCTATGTGCTTTCTGCAAAGCACTTGTCTGTTTCACTGTCTAGGAGTATGTCCTCTACTCTGTAATGTTCCTGACTTGGCTAGTCTATGAAACACTGCTAATGTGTGTGTAGGATCAATGGTTTACAACATATAAATGATCATACAAATAATAAATGCGACAAAGGACTGCAAAGTTTGTATTATGAATCTCTGTGGATTACAAAATTGTCGAATGCAGCTGAATAAACTGACAATACTCGACTAGATCAATAGAAAAAGGATCTTAGCTAGAATACAAATAAGCAACTAAAATATAATACCCAGAATATCGGAGCACTGCAGAATCAATGGATGCGTTGGGACTATGGCAACTCTGACAGTAACTACTGGAAGTCTGGAAAGTTCGCCCTGGGAGCTATACTTCTCGAAATGGCTTGGAAATTGTCCCCAATGATGCACCCTGCTCTAGTCCTCAGTACTAGTATCTTCCGGACCCCGGATGGATACCCCTGGCGGAATGCACCCCTCTTCTTCTGGAAAAATGCGTCCTAGTGATTCCACCATCAAAATTGGATGAGATATGTCTCAAAACGACTGCCTTGGTATACTGGGAAATGGGTCGGAAGGGTTTCCCTGAATTTGGTCTGATGCTCGCTCTGGAACCCCAAATGTGCCTGCCAAAAGTGTCGCACGTCCAAGTCTGGAAAATGCGTCCCAGTTGATTCCTCCATCGAAATCTGATGAGGAACTAGAAAAAAGATGCACCTTTCCCTCCTCTCAAATGGGTCGGAGGGAAATCTTAAAATTCTCCCTGGATGGGATAAGTTGACTAAAAACCCTCTTAGAAGCTGCGCCCTCACTCTGGATGAATGCACCCTTTCTACTGAACACTATGTAACTGTTGTTGAAGAATGATGGAAGACTTGAATGATCTTACTGGTGACTAGGGTGTGTCTCTCAACATTGAAATCATCCACCGGTGTCTTCCTCTTGGAATCCACTGAACTATCTCTCCTGAGATGCACCTCTTCTCCTCAATGACAAGTCATAATCTGCATAATAATGAATTAGGTCGCTGACCCTTCTCTTATATATTTTCTAAACCCTAATTCACTATTGAAACCCTAATTTTTTGTTGACCTTTTCCCTCCAAGTGACTTTTACTTTATTTTATTATTCCTTGATTAAATCACTTAATTAATTAATTAATTAACCATTTTACCTCTAAAAGTGATTTATCCATCCTTATGGCTTCTCCGGCCATTGAAAGTCACTTCTCATCATATTATCCTGTAGTGCTCTTCTTCTTGATTCCAATGAGCTATTACACTAAGAGGTTTCTCCAAGTAATATGCCCATTATGACCTTCTTAGTGAATTTAACTAAGATATGACCCATAATAACTCAAAATTACAAAAATCGTCGGAATGCAACGAAACCAAAGCCAAGTTGTGTGGAATGGATCCTAATGATGAACAATGCATGTCGGGTCCAATAAAACCCCTCAATATCTCTCAAACTCTCTGTCACCCCTATCTGGCTACTCTAGTAGGCATAGCACTCTATAAAATTATAATGTCCCAAAATGGGGACATTACAGTCCTCCCTACCAAAATATTGCTTGTCCTCAAACAATAACTGAATCCAACTACATATGATATCGGGGTCCCATATCCACCTGTGTGACATAAGGTAGACTGCCCTCAAGATGCGGTCTCTCCAAGTGCTCACCACACATGACACCCACATGCTCCTGATGAGTAGAATGATTAATGGACAAAGAATCTCAGTCAACTCCCTGAGAAACCACTCTACTCGAAACAAAACTCCATCCAATGATGAACTACTAAGCACTCCAATCCCTGGATCCCATATCAGAATGTGAACTGCAATGCCCTGTGGAGTATAGTTCTGTAACATATCAACACCATGAGTCTCCTGCAAATAACACATGGCCTCAACCCGAAATAGGTCTATCCTACCAAACCATACCAAACTCAGCACAACCCCCACCGACTGAACATGTTGTTGTCATAGTGAGGTACTATAAGACCTCAATGAATCACCTGCCAATGACGTTCTCTCCCCAATACTGAAAATCAATGGAAAATCAAAGTGACTCCCCCCTGCAAACGTTCGCACGTCTCCATTAGTCAATGAAATGCCCAACCCTGTAATCCCAGGGTCCCATGCTAGTCTCTGACATGGACCATCACGTCGATGTTGCTCTACTCTGATCATGACTATCTGCTCAAAGTATCCATACTAGACCCTCCACACATGGATCCTCATAATATGAAACAAACTATCAACCCAATGGACTCCCGGATCCCATGTCAAATTTGGAAGTTCATCACTTCCAATCCCCACTAACTGTTGATGTGACCTACTGGTAACTATTGAAATCCCTCCACCCTCATCCCAATGAGAGTCTGAATATCTAGCAACCTCTAAGATATCCTTTGTCCCATGGCCTAGGATACTCTCCATCATTCCTAGGACCTCAACTGTATGCCCCTGATGATCCACCCCTATCCTATTGTATGCAATCAAGACACTCTTGTCAAGTGGTCTCAGCCTACCAACTCGCCATGTCCCTTGCCATTATCTAGCTTCCCCTGTGCTGTTTTTAATGATGAAAGTATCGAGAAAATCTATCATAAATAGTTGCAACCAACTGTAGGACTTGAAATTATCATATGCTTTGGTCAATCCAAAGGACTTAACCAAAATCTCATCCATTGACACCCATGGTAAATAATCACCTGCACTCATCACTGAACACCAACCATCGGGTACAATGGTAGGTACCTCCACCAACTATGGGTCAATCATTCTCCATCCATCATCACTCATGCAACTACTGCTACGGTGATCTCCCAGATCTGTATACTACTGTAAGGGAGAGGAATCTCCATGCTCTACTAAGTACATATCCTCCTTGCAATCCAATGCATCCCCCTCAATCCCATTGTAAAACTTTGTATGTCTCTGTGAACTACCACTCATCACTGTGTGCCCCTGCATACTCATGTGATCTTCTGTATACACTTGTAACATCCTAGATCCTGGGTGTACTACGGGGTCATCCTCTACATGAAGGTCAACCAATCCTGGAACACAAATGGAAGTGTCCTCATAACTTCCCCTATCTCTGAAATCCCCATGTGTACATGTGTTCTCAACTGTATCAACACCCCTCGTGAAGGGTGGTCCATGTGACCTATGGACATCCTCATGTATCTCTGTATCATATATCTCCATACTCATCAGTGATCCTGGGTACTCCTCATTCTCCTCCCTCAACTAGTGCTCCATAACTAAATCACCAACATCCTCTTGCAATGTGGCTGAGGGATATATCTGACTCTCTGCTGAAATAGATGTAGTGGATCTCTGTCTAATTTCCTCAAGGAGCTCCTCTGATATGGACTCTAATTCTTGAATGGTTTTCTGTGTGCCTTTTGAGAATCTTCGTGTGCTCACCAAATCATGAGTGAGTCGGTCCACCTCAACCTCCTGCTCCCTCAGTTCCCTATGATACATCTCACCAACCTCCAATAGGTAATCCCTATCCCTCAATAATTGCTGGTAGTCAGCCCTCATCACAATCACTCTCTCCCTGAGTGTATGAAAGTCATCAATGACAAGTCCCCCATTTGAACTATCCTGTGCCATTTAGGCCCTCCAACAATAACCTGCCACCAATGCATGTGTATCATCAATGCATCTAGTGGTTTCCATGATCATGTCCTCATTGACCCTCAACTGTCCTGCCAAGTGTCGTGACTCCTGGTCACAATACTGTTGAGGTGCTACCTCATGCCTCTCACTGCTAGTGTCAACAATGGAATCCCCAACAACACACTCCTCAAAATATAAGGCACTAAATTTCCCACTGTCCCTTGTGCTACTAAGTCCTCATGTATGCCACTGCACGCCATCCCCAACTGCGACCCCTATTTGAATTGCACCATATCCTATATGGGAAGTTGTATCCTCCTGTGCACTCACCCTACTAATATCATATGCGCTTGGATCCCATACATATGTGTCCAGACACGTGCTATGGTCATTCCGACCAATAAGGAGTGCATCCTCATCACTGTAGATCGATCGTGGGAGTAATTTTCCCAACAAGTTGTCGGTATCCACAACCTGGTCCATCAATGGAATCTCCAAGAGTGGTGATTCACTCTCCTCATACTGATATTTATGTGTAATTTCAACTATCTCCAAGCCATACCTCTCCTCTTGGGTTTGCAGATCCATATGTTCCTTGTGTACAATCCCCACACAAGGCTCCTCTACCATATCAACAATGCCACTGATATCCTCATGTGACATGGATAACATAGGTGGCTAAGAAGATGTTAAATGTGGCTCACTCATCATAGGAAGCTCATCATTCTCCATACACAACTTTCTGGAAGCCATGTCTACACCCACCGGTAAGTCGTCCAACCTCCTAATCTCATCATGTCTAATTGCCAACACATATGAATCCTCACAAGTGTCACCACTATGTTGAGGTGTTGAATCCTCACATTACCTTATGGAGAAGATGAAGGACATGTGCTATCATCCTGTCCATACAACTGTCCCTCAGATGCACAAGAGTCACTAGCCTTATTGGACTGCTCCAAATAGGTATCTATGGTTTCATTCACATGCATCTTCTCATCCTCGTTGTCATAGTGCACCTCAACAATGTGCAACTTCCCTTTACCCCTACATCTGTGATTTGGCTTCCAAGTCACTTTGCAACTGTAGCAACGCTCCCTGCATCTAATGGGTGTAGGCTCCATCTGTGCTCCTATCAATCCACTCACTGGTAATGATGTATCTAGATCCTTATCTGATTTTCCCCTTAGGCTGGCAGGAAAACTAGCTCTGATACCACTGTAATGTTCCTGACTTGGCTAGTCTAGGAAACGCTACTAATGTGTGTGTAGGATCAATGGTTTACAACATATAAATGATCATACAAATAATAAATGCGACAAAGGACTACAAAGTTTGTATTATGATATCTCTGTGGATTACAAAATGGTCGAATGTGGCTGAATAAACTGACAATACTCAACTAGATCAACAGACAAAGGATCTTAGCCGGAATACAAATAAGAAACTAAAATGTAATACCCAGAATATAGGAGCACTGCAGAATCAATGGATGCGTTGGGACTATGGCAGCTCTGATGGTAACTGCTGGAAGTCTAGAAAGTTCGCCCTGTGATCTATACTTCTCAGAATTTCCTGGAAACTATCCCCAATGATGTGCCCTTCTCTAGTCCTCAATACTAGTATCTGTCGGACCCCTCTGTTGATTAATCTGGACCCCGGATGGATACCCCTGGGGGAATCTGCCCATCTTCTTCTGGAAAAATGCGTCCTAGTGATTCCACCATCGGAATTGGACAAGGTATGTCTCAAAACAACCACCTTGGTCTAATGGGAAATGGGTCGGAAGGGTTTCCTTGAATCTAGTCTGATGCTCACTCTGGAACCCCAAATGTGTCTGTCAAAAGTGACGCACATCCAAGTCTGGAAAATGCATCCCAGTTGATTCCTCCGTCGAAATCTAATGAGGAAATAAGAATAAGAAGCGCCTTTACCTCCTCTCAAATGGGTCGGAGGGAAATCTTAAAATTCTCCCTGGGTGGGATAAGTCGACTAAAAACCCTCTTAGAAGTTGTGCCTTCACTATGGATGAATGCACCCTTGCTCCTGAACACTGTGTAACTATTGTTGAAGAATGATGGAAGACCTGAATGATCTTCCTGGTGACTAGGGTGTGTCTCTCAACACCGAAATCAGCCATCGGTGTCTTCCTCCTGGAATCCACTGAACTATCTCTCCTGAGATGTGCCTCTTCTCCTCAATGACAAGTCATAATCTGCATAATAATGAATTAGGTCGTTGACCCTTCTCTTATAGATTTTCTAAACCATAATTCACTACTAAAACCCTAATTTGTTGTTGAACTTTTCCCTCCAAGTGACTTTTACTTTATTTTATTATTCCTTAATTAAATCACTTAATTAATTAATTAATTAACCATTTTACCTCTAAAAAGTGATTTATCCATCCTTATGGCTTCTCCGACCACTGAAAGTCACTTCTCATAATCTTGTCCTGTAGTGCTCTTCTTTCCGATTCCGATGAGCTATTACACTAAGAGGTTTCTCCAAGTAATATTCCCATTATGACCTTCTTAGTGAATTTAATTAAGATATGATCCATAATAACTCAAAATTACGAAATCGTCGGAATGCAACGGAACCAAAGCCAAGTTGTGTGGAATGGATCCTGATGATGAACGATGTAGGTCAGGCCCAATAAAACCCCTCAATGTCTCCCAAACTCTCTGTCACCCCTATCTGGCTACTCTGGTAGGCATAACACTCTGTAAAATTATAATGTTCCAAAATGGGGACATTACATACTCTCTCTGTAACTGTTCCTTCTGGAACTGGGACTCTGCACCTGCACCTTCTCTAAAGCTAAGAATGGTTTCTCCATTCTCACTGTGACTACTAAAATTAGTAGGTATCTCCTCTACTCCATCATGGAAACAACATCATCTGGAACTGAGTGACTCAATAGATGATACTGAAGGTAGCTCTTCTTCTTTAATGGAGGTAACTCTATCTTTTATTGTAGTCATGTCTCCATGAACCAACTAATGTAATGCACCAACCGCCACTCAAATTTAAATATGGGGATTTCTCCCCCTACATCTCATACTATATATGAATCATGGTTGTTCTGGTTGTCTTCATAAATATTGGAACTATTTCTTCAATTACTGCAGTAAGTGTCTCGTCATAGTATTCTCCCTCTTGTTGGGAGAATCCTCTAGACACACATTAGGCTTTGTACATCTGCAACATGCTTGATCTATATAGATCAATCTTGGAAGTCAACACTGACTTCTCTTCTAGTCTCACGGAAGAATCCATATCCTAGTCTTTCTGACTGGCTTCCTTCTTTGTCACTGAAACAAGGGAATCTTCCAGGGTATTTAATGTCTTCTAGGAGTCTTTGAAGTTACGATCTAGTCTTCTCATGTCATCTATCTCCCAATCCTGGAAGTTGTCTCTCCATCTGATCCTTTTTTAGATCAAGCTTATTCTTGATTTCTTCTGAGTCTACAAGGACTTCGTCATCTCTTTACAGGGTATACTTGGTGTTGAATACCAAGTCTAAATTTGAAAGACTGAGTCAGGATTCAAACAACTTCTACTTCCGGTCAAGGTGGATTCATTAACCTTTGAACAATTCTGCTATGAGTTCTTGTTCTAATGTTCGGTCATCTTTGGATCCTTCTGCTCCTTAAAATCAATATTCATATGAGATACTCTAAATCTCAAAAGATAGCTTCTTCTTCATATTCTTTGGTACATGAATGTATATGGTCATGTATGTAGTCTGCTTCATATCTCATCTAATATGTTGCCTTTTGCAACCTTCACTATAACTTCCTCAAGGTTATCACCTGTGACCTGAACAAGGTCAACAAAACATAAAGAAAGAATAATACTCTTTTGATAATATTAGATAAAACAAAGACACGAATAATCATCAAAGTAGTTTCTTTAGAGATATCACTTGTGACCTATCTGAAGCAAAGATCAAAAGTAAGAAATACAATACAAAATAAGGTCAACACTCTTCTAGTATTGTGATCAAACATTCCTCCATGGTAACATGGAACTAACACAAGAGGTTTCTCCTAGAGGAGATGTTAGTTGTATCAATTAAATGATTACATTAAGCATTTATCTCAATATGCTCACATGCTACCAAATATAATACTTTGCAAGGACTACTATCAACTATAGTGTTTACTTGTAAAGGGGTAGTCATCAACTTGTCATGTGCAACTTTGAATCTTATCAACTTAATTAATCAAACCTGGAGCCTTGTCCTCAAGGATGAGTGTGCTACTTTTCTTCCAAGTCTTCTTCACTCAAGATGATGAGTGCCTTGTTCAACATGTCTTCTATACTAAGACAATATGTTATCTTGACAGAAGGTTGGGTTAGAGAATAAACTATATGATCTCAACTTTAATCCATCTAATACCTTGACTTTAATTTTGACCAAAGGTTAGTATGATGGTCATAGCTTCAACATGAAATCTAGATTAAAATAATGTCATAACAAATAGATGCATATCAGAATAATCAAACTTCGGTTGCATTATTCCTCTGAATGTGTTAGATCTTGAGATACTTTTGGATCTATGGAAATAGATCCCTTATCTTGCAAATACCCTTTAAAGCTTAACAATCTAAACATATGTGGGTACATACCTCAGAGAGAATTTGCAGGTAGTGGCACCATCTGGTAGAAGCGGTAATAATTACCAACTCTTAAAAACTTCAAGGGTGACTGCAACTGGTACTACGACTGATACTTCAACTAATACTGCAACTACAATTGATACTGCAACTGATTTTGAGACTACAACTTAGGATTTTATGAGGAAACCCTAATTTTTCAAACTTCAAATTTTGAAATTCCGATCCAGGGGATAGATGCGTTGAGATGAGGCAAGTAAGTTGGTGCAGTCAGATTTCTGAAAATCCAAATTTTACCCCCTCAAATTTGACCAGTGGATTTCTGGACTAGTGCTTCTGATTTTCTGGTACTTCTGGTACTTCTGGTTTTCTGGTATCGGTGAAAACTAGCGTTTCACTTTTCAAGGGATTTACCCACTGAAAAGGTGTGTTGAAGGTGCCAAAGAATTCCTTGGGTTAGGGATAACTTTTCTAGATGGTTTTGAGGATGAAAACATTCTTCAATAAAAATCCCTAATTTTCATGTATGACAACAATGAAGTTTTTATTTTTCTTGTGAAATATTCTCTCTTCAGCTTAACTCTGATACCATGCTTAGGTTTAAGCTATTATTAGGTTTATTTTCAATTTACTAGATAACCATAGCATATATAGGATCACTGAGAAATACACAATCACAAGAGACACATCATTTATCCTGGGAAACCCTCATGGGGGAGAAAACCCAGCAAAAACTTCCTTAATATAGATAGTCAATACAATGCCAAGAGAATAAACCAAACAAGACATAAAGTCCTCTCCCAAGTAGTGCACCTCTCTCTCTCTTCCTTCTTCTCCAACTGCAGCTCCAAACTTGTGCTCTGATAAACAAGTGAGTGAGTAAATGAGGTGATGGCCTCTCTTATTTATACAATCTGGCAGGCTCTGAACTGAGGTGTCTTTTTATTGGCAGGGCCGACTTCACATTCTGGGTGGTTATAACCACTTTAATATATTCTGGGGGGTGACTTCTCATTTAGCCTATTAAAATTAGGGTTTGACCAATCCGCAAAAGGGGATTTGGTCATTTACAATACCCGACATGATCAATCCACAAAAGGGGATTGATATAATGAATAATACATCAATAATAAAATAGAATACTCTTTGCAGTTACAATATCTCAACACTTCATTCCTCTATTGCTTCTACATATCCGTTTTCTTCTCTTACCCTGAGGGCTTCTTGAGTTGTCTGCTCTATTGTCTCAAATTGTTCATCCATAGTAATTTCTTTGAATTTGGTCATATTAGGGTTTGACCTTCTATGGAGAAATTCCTCCCAGTCATGGGCACCCTTGGTACATATTTCATCTTCGAAGCTATCATGAGCATATGGCCAACATGAAGACACTTGTGACACATGCTGAAGTACGAGGCCTTTTGGATCATGCTTGCAAAAATGGCTTTTGGGGAAGTGAGGCCTTTTTGTTTCTCCTGTGCAATGTATTTTACCATGTAAAACCCGATATAAAAACCATAGGGTATGAAATCCCTCTTCTTGTATTTTATCAGAGAGGCATTATAGCCTTGTATAATGGTCTGGTAACAAATTTCTCCCAAAATGAGACAGTCTGGGACATGAACGAGGAGTAGGTGTGGTGTGCCAGTAGCCCCAAACACTCTGATATAAGTGTTTGTTTCTTCAAAATACCAGTGGCCCGCTTTGGAAATCATCTTTTTGGCTATCGCTGAAATCCTTGGGCATTCTTTTCTAAATTTAATGAAGTGCACTCAGGATATGAACTGATCACATATCATGGCATAACATTTATTGTACCTATTTTACCACATAATGTTGAAATAAGCATGCATAGGTAACTCAGAAACATGCCAACTTAAATTCATACCTATGAAAATGTTTATTTTGTAGATTATGTCCAACAGATATGATGCCATGTGGAAAATTGGTGTTTCTCCATACTTTGGTGTCCAGGCCTGTAGGATGTCAGTGATTAAATGTTTGGAAATGATGGCTCCCCGATTGAAACTACTCCTGGAGATTTCCACGATATATTCCAAGGGCATCCATGCTTCTGAAAACTTAGAGCAATATTTTTCCCCATACAATCGACAGATTAAAGCCATTAAGTACATATAAGGCTCTCTGAGTTTGACCGTTTTGTACCAGTCATTTCTTATGTTTGTGAACTTCTTATCTTCTTTCCACCATAAGGCTAGTAACCTACTGATTTCATGGAACTCATAAAATATAACCACAAATTATGTATTTAGTCTCTCCTCTAGGTCTCTGAGTTTGTAGTATTTTTGTACCTCTACTGAAAGAAAGGCACGAACACATTCACCCTCCTCATTATTGATTGTACATTTCATCATGTCTGTGTGGTCAATCATCCATCTTATGGTTTCGATGCAAGGAAAAACTGGGGTCCGTCAGGCCACCATATATAGATATGATTGCCTAATGTTTGGGAAAACCTAATTATCCAATGTCCTAATGTCCAGGTCATTGCGAGGTGTAAAATCCAAGTAATATTCCTCATTGATTTTGTTAAAAGTATCTCCCCAATGTAGGAGCATTACTTTAGATTCGGTGCTTGCCTCTGTGTCCCTGAACGCTGGAGATTGGGTGAACTATTTCTTAGTGGATGTTCAAATGATCGACTCTATTTTTTTAAGGAAATCAAGTTCTCTTGTGGAAACCGGTGTCGACCTTCCGTCGATCTCCAATTCTTTCATCTTGGGCATTCTTGGTGAGTTTCTGGTCATCGACTTTCTCGGATGTATATTCCTACACAAAAATGAAAGAATAAGTTACAAGACAACTGTGACAAGTGTTATTCAATTAAATATCAAATGTAATCAATAAATACCATGCTTACCTATTCCTCGTAGGAAATGATCTGGGTATTGAGGAAAAGATATGAATTGATCTTACTCAAGCATTTTCAGACTTTACTTGGCTAAATTAAAGTAGACAGGAATACCACCGTATATTTATAGCCAACAAAAATATATATCCTAACTCACAAGTATTAATCACAAGTTCTTAGGCTAGTCTTTTATCAACAAAAAGATTGCTGGAAATTCACCTTTTATGTATTTTCTGAACATATCAGTTGCTGAAATAAATGTAAGAACAAAATTAAAGACACCAAGATGATAATCAATACAATTGAGACATAAAGCAATCCTTTATTTCATTCCAATTCACCAAAGAGTCATCTTCTTTACAAAATCTCATACAAAAATCTTGGACCAAAGTCAAACTTAGACATCCCCAATGGTACATACAAAAGGACCTCTGACAAAAAACCAAAACTGAACTCTAAAATCTGGATCATCTTGCCACAGATTGTTGCCCACTCGACTCTGCATAATAGACTTTGTCAGTCATGAAAACTAATTCACAGATAGACAAGTCTACACAGACTATCAAAGATAGATCAATACCTCTGAAGAACAAGTGTTTAAATGATTTGATTCAACCCTAAATATTGTTGTCTACAATAATACCCTGCTATCATAAAATATAATTAGGCTATGATGAATATATGAATGAATGAAAACTCAATTATCTCAACACAAACTCAAAGAGCAAACCTTAGCATGCTTCTGCTTCTATCCTCCCCTTGTCCTCCCCTTACTTCT
>SNQJ01S0003621.1:113624-139266 GCA_010110895.2 Picea sitchensis
TCGCTATTTTAAAAATGATTCGCCCAAATTCTATAGGATAAAATTATTTTACCTTAAAAATCGCCAAAATTTTATAAAAACTATATAAAATCCTTATAAATTTGAATATTTTTACAAAAATATCGCCAAACATTTATAGTTGCCATATGAAGGATTAGTAAGATTCGTCAAGGTTTCTACATTTTAAAACAAATTTCCATCCTTAAAATCATCCTTGGTTGGCATGGGAGGATTGCATTAGCGAGTGGTTAGGGGCAGCTTGGACAATGGGGTTCAAATGTGGAGGAGGAGACAAAGTCAAGTTGGGCAAGCCACAGTGTTGGGAGACTATTGGGTGAACAATCTCCTTCCACCCATCATTTTCAAGGACTTCAGGTTGTAAAGAGACACGAGGAGGCACAGGGATGTCGGGGGCTTGAGGGGCTTGGAAAGGAGGCCTTTCAAGCCTAGGTTGGACTATTCCATGCCCAACATAATTAAAGAATCCAGCATGAAACAATTGGCCAATCTCTTCTGAATCAACATCAAAATGTATAGAGAAATTGGGCCTTCTCAGGCCTTGGTTCTAGTTACCTCTACCTCTGTTTCCTCGGCCATGGCTTCCCCGATTGAAAAAACTCATCCTGCATATGTTAACGATTAGCAAATAGTCTTTTAAATAACCATGCATGACAACTACTTAAAAATATGAAATAGATTTGGATCAGAATGTATCAAGCTCATGCAATCCAATCCATACAAATTTTTCTAATGTTAATCAATGAGTAGGGGGGGTGAAACAATGTTCTAGGATACGTGAGGGGTTTGTATTGAGTGAAAATATGATATAATGAACGGGGAGAAGAAATGGTCACTGCTCAATGACAACAACAATCAACTATAAATCAATCCAATAAACCTTACTGTAATCCACTCAAGATATTTCCACTTCATCCATTTAACACATAAATTCTCTCGGCAGTAATCAATATCAGAACAGGGAGTAAACAAAATGAATATGGGATATTTGAGGGGGTTGTAATTAGAGGAAAATGAGATAATGAGAGGGAAAAAAAAAGTTTATTGTTCATGAGATTAATCAAGTAATCCATAACATATTTTGCAGTAAGAAAAATATGCATCAACCAACAATCAGATGACTGAGTCATAATTCTTATGTATTTGCCTAATTTCAATGTCCATTAATATCTGACATAGTGCCATTATAAAACAAAAGTAATTCACACAATTTGTAAGAGGTTATTTTCTTTTTATTTGCACATTCTTCATTTTATAACAGTCAACAATGACACTCATTTCCAATCTATAATCATTAACATCCACCACTGCCATACATTTCTCCAATGCACATCTATATTTAAAAGTAGTGTTTCCAAAATAATAATGAATTCACTATTTCTGTAATAGATCCAATCAAGATCTGTAATGATATTCGTTCCCATATATATATGCAGTAGAAATATAAAAATAATCAAAACTTCACATGCCATGCCTGAAACAACAATTGACTATACAACCGACAACCACCATTTAGACACAGGCTATGCAGGAGTAAATTTCCAAGGCAACGTAACCGTACCATTGTAAAACAAAACAACTCAATGCGACTTAAAATCCGAGCCAAATATCCAACATGATTGTCATCAACAGTGGTCAATTGCAATAAATAACAGTGGTCAATTGCAATAAATAACATCGGTCAATTGAAATAAATAACATGCTTAAAACTTTGAGGGTATCACTGAGTATAAAAACAAACTATCCATACTACACACAGAGTGCAACTAACCAAACTCCACAATGCAACATTTCCACTTATCGCAACAAACACATAATCATGACAATAACTCAACATATTGTGTTGAGACCGTGCTCATTAATAAGTGGTTGGTTTGTTTATGTCACACCATGATTCAATTAAGCCATGTGTACTCAAGCTTATTCAACCGACAACAAAAGGATGTCATGGATATGCCTTCTAATTAAAGTTATCTAGTTCGATTATTGTTCGGCCCTAGGGAAACCATAGTTATCATGCCTCATGTTTCATTTGCAAAATACCATACATAGATGTGACCTATGTGAGCAACCCTAAGCATTCATGACCAATTTCACCCATCAACCAAATCACCATAAGTGCAAAACTAGCGACTGTACATCAACCAACAATTCACCACTGTGGTAAAAAAATTAAAATCAATCGAATAAATAAGACGAGGTAGTTGTGTATACCCACGCATCTAATCAAAATGGGCAGAGGCCCTTCCATTAAAAACAACTGAGTTCTTTGACATCAGGCGGGTGACTATGAACTTTAGAAGTACATTGGCAATGTAAGGTTCACACTATTATCACAGAGGCAGTGACGAAAACCTTACCAACACGACTATTATATGACCAATGGGTGAGCCCGCATTTGAAGTAAAAGACCACAATAATCGGGAACAACTTGATAGGCTTGATAGTATCCCTATGCAACTCCAGTATAGAGGGTTAAGGGTTTGCACGATAGCCTTCACAGGAGGAACGGAACTAACTACGGTGAAACTTTGAGGCCAAAGGTGTATGCATAGGAGAATTATGATTCACTTGTGAACATGAAGCAGTTCCTTGATAGGGTTGAAACAGGAAGATGAGGCTCTAGTTAAACCCCAAAATCGTGAAGGAAACCTTCCAGCCATGATTTAAACAAAAACCTTCAACCAAAATGCAGTGGCAACAAAAACTATCACCTAGGAAGACTAACAACTTTGATGAACTTAAAACCATTACGACATAACCATCCCTTTCCATTTAAAACCAAAATTTCACACAGTTGCGGCACTCGGGACAAACAAAAACCCACCCAACTGAGCCAAAAAATATTTCATAACCAGAGTGAAGTAAAGAATGGACAAAATAGACATACTTGTTAATCGAAATCCTTAAGACGGGAGGTGCCCAAGCGGTTTCACCCTACCAAAAATCTGGAGTGCGAACACAATAGAAATATCAAACAATAGTCCGGCTAGGGTGGCAACTAACAGGAAGGGTTATGGTGACGTGAAGTAAATTCACGTTGCTTCCACCCATATCTCATTTACTCCACCGTACATGCCAACGAGCCCCCCATTAACACCATTAATAAACCCTTGCATCGAGAACATCAACAAATTTAAACTATAACATAATCCAAGCTCCACATAACAATTCAACCATTCACATTATTACTTTTCCAAATGCACCACCCATCTTCATATTCCCAATATAACTTTAATAAATCACATGACCACTATACAATCTAAGATATCATGTATAGAATCATAATCGATGGCGTGATCAACATCAATCTGAACCATAGCATAATTACCATACATATAGACTATATAAGATCAAAGCCATTACTTCCATGCGCCACAAAAATTTCCACCATGTGCATGTAAAACGTATTTTAACACAATTGCATAGCCATTTACTTTTTATCTAGGGTTTAACAATAACCAACAAATATTTTATGTATGTAGTATTGCAGAACTGGTCCCTTTGCACTCATTGTAATACTTTGCCTTCTTCAAAACTGCCCCTCATGTAATTTTACTAACATGTTTATTTTGCAGGTGCAATGGGAACAATAACCATTAATGAATAGAAGGCCATAGCGAAAACGCAACTCACATCAATGACATCAACAAAAACCATGTAAAATTCTGTGGCACACCATCATAACATCAAAAAAACGAACAGATCTTCTCTCCAATAATTCAAGGGGGTCCCACCTACTAGCATTATTTAGTTTTATAATAATAGGTTTTTAGCAACACTTTGCAGGCGAAAATAAGTTGAAATTTTCAATAGACAACATTGGGATTATTGGTAATTGAAGAGACACAATGACCTGCTACCTCTTCAATGCTCTCTCTTGATCCTTCGTCTTCTCGGGAGATCAACGATTTATGAATGGAACACCATGTTTGGGCATAAATCTGTTAAATTTAAAACATACTTACCTTGTTGCATCGAGTCATAAATCCCAGAGTACAGATATGATCTATTCAATCTATAACATATTCCACACCATGCTTAGGATTAAATGCAACGCAGGCCGGCAGCGCAAGAGGGTGTTATTTTAAAGTTCATCAGTGAATTCAAATTTCAAAAGTTGGTCGGCACGCGACGTTGTGTTATTGGTTTCTTGAAGTTATTACTTGTCTAATAAATCACAAATCCCATCCTTTATGTAGCTAAAGGTGTCTCTCCTCAAATTATCCAAGAATTGTTTTGCACTCCAACGGACCTAGTATGACCGGTATCAGGGATAAGAAGGATCACAGATTGGCCAGGGTCATCGTCGGATAGATATTCGAACTAAAATAAAAATTTATGTGTTCTAGCGATCTGTCGGTAGTTGATGAGTGCATCGACATCGAAAAATTGTCTTTAACATTGTTTCTTTAGTCCCCCTAGGTAAACGTTTTGATGCCAATCCAAACTGACGTACAATGGTGACGTGGAAAAGAAGTCATGGAAGTACATACATGACATGGGAAATATCAAAGGATGACATGGGTGATGACCGATCAATATGGACTATCCACGTGGCAAAAACACGTGATGGTTGATTTGACCTTTTTGTCATGAAAACGTTACTTTTTGGCGTCGGTGATTTTTCTTAGGCATATGTGTTTTGGCACGTTGCTTCTCCCTTTTTTTCGATGTCGATGATATATCGACGATCGACAATCGACGATTGTTATTTTTTTGTTGACGGTTTATCTTTCAGATTTCCCCAATGTCGACGGTACATCGATGATTTTTAGAAAACTTTTCACAGGATGAAATCTCCAATTGGCGCACGCCTTTTCCCAATTTTTCGATGCCGACAGTACATCGACAATCGATGATTTCTTTTAAGAACTTATTTTCGTAGACTAGGATCGTCGATCGACGCGTGGATCTTTATAAAACAAATTTTAAGCTATTTGCAACTTAGTCTAATGCCACATTTACTTAGATAAAAATGTCAAACTATTCAACAAGCTTCAGATCAAAATGCATGCGATCGATGATAAAACAAAATAAAATAGAAAAACCCATTGATCCCTACACAACTAACTCCAATTAAAAATGACATAGTGGTACCCAAAAGAAAAAAATCACAAAGAATTTTAGGGTGTGTCGAGTGCTCAACAGGTTATACCCCATTTCTAAACCCATGATTATATGTAATTAATCATGTCTAATGATTTCCATGTCATGGCATATAAACATTGTAATTGTGTTCTTATTTATTTGGAAAATACTAACCAATTGACTGATGGGTGAATCCTTAAAAGTATTGGCCATGAATATCACGAGAGGGATTAGTGACGGGGCAGGAAAGGGGATTTATATGTAAAATATCCCAAGCTACCTTGATGAATGATGTGGATGAAATAACCATATTTCCTCTATATTGTAGATAAAGTAAATATGTTAATGAGAGGAGGATGGAAGTTGAACAACCAACCACCCTCAATAAAAGAAATCATGGAAGGATGGCTACAACAATAGAAATTGTCAGCCACAGGTACAACAAAGTACCCATTTTATAGTCCCCATGAACCCATGATTTCCTTTGAACAAAAGGAAGAAGGATGGGTCGAGAACCTTCCTGTGTGGGGCGTGCAAAAAGAGAATACACGAGTGTAGACAACATAGAAGGGAATATATTTTAGGGTGGAAGGATCTGAAGTCTAAGTTTCTTTGGTTTGCGAGAAATGACATGAAAAGGAGAGTTCTACATTCAAAGGAAACAACAATAAAATTAGTGGAGGCATGTTGTGCAACCATGGAAACCTAAAGAAAGGAATGACATGCAAAGAATAGATGTTGGCGCGAGAGGAAAACTTGTGCAACTAAATAAAACACCTATGTGGAGCAGAGGAAGCTCCAGTATGTAGACCTGAGTAAGAAAAGAACTGGGATGTATTCCCAGGTCATGAGTGGTCACGCTGGAGCATAGAAGACCCAAAGACCATACTAGAAAAAAAGAGGGTTGTGTGCTTGATGCTTCCTGGAAGGAGACTAGCACCGGAAGGGAAGTGTGTTGAAGGAAAATATAACTATGAAAGGACTCCCTTGTGTAAAGGAAATATGGTAGGGAAGGCATCTTATAAACCCCATGGAGGTCTTGAGGTCAATAGGAAAGAGGGGAAACTTCTATTGTTACCAGTGGAGTGGAGGAGAGTAACCTCCTTGATCCATTCTTTGACTGGTTGAGTCAATTGTGAGAATCCCCTTGTGGTATAATGGCCTGGCATGGGGGTGGAATGTTGTTGAAGTGACTAAGAAATTAGAGCCTATGATTGGGTGTAAAATCACTCACCTACAGTGATTGGTTGGATATGCCAACAAGGGTCAGGTTGGCTACAAATCATAAAAAATATAACTATTCATGTTGCATGTGTATAGAGTAAAAATGATTGGTTGGATATGCCTTGTAGTGTATATAGGTATCCTTATACTCTGTATAAATAAATTGAAATAAGTGGTTGGATTCCTGTAATTGTTCTATAAACATGTATACCTCATTTATAGTAATAATATTTGTATAATTGGCAAATCATTGCATCTTAATGAATGTGGAACTGTAAAAATGAGGCATTCTTTGCAGTGTGCACAATTGAATATGAGCATGTGTTTATATTTCATGTGTGCACAATAATATGGTTGTTGTGATGGGTTTCCTGAAAAAGGGAACCATGCCTATAAATTTAAAATTAATGATAATTCACGAGGGGAATTAACTTCTTGAATATTCCTTAAAAGGGATAATGAATTAGTTGTAAATCTTGTGTGTAGGAGACCACAAGAGGTCGTTAAACCTAGGTTACTTCTATTTCAGGAAAGGAAAGTCCATAGGGTTCAAAGTCTTCACTAGAGGCTTAAGAGTCAAAGGATATCACATAAAACTATAGTATAGTGAGTTTGGAAATGATTGTGGGATAGTCAAGCCCCAAATTAATCCTTCGTTTGTTGAGATCCCTGCAGAAAGAACCAGAGAAGGATTTTGGGAGTGCTAATCCCAGGAGTATTCCTTATACCTTTGAACTCATAACATTAGTAGGCTAAGGAAAACCCAAGAAACTCACTTATTCACTATGTTAAACCAGTGAGGAAAAATATTTGTTGGATAAGTGGAAATTTTTCAGCTAGCTGGGATATCAGATGAACTCACATGGTATGACTTGACAAATACCTGATATTCGATACCCGATACCTGGTGGAAAAGGTTCCATCTTATGGTTCCAATACCCGGTTCCATCTATTTCTTACAAATGAGAAAAAGGATGACGTCAAAATGACATGTCGTGCCAACATGGTAGCCATGGTGTCACGGTAGTGACACTTGTCAGCATCTGGTTCAAGGGTGAGTCGAGTGTGGGCCATGTTATCACCCTAAGCTAGGGGTAACTAAGGAGATGATGTCTCGAGGCCCATAGGTTGAAGACATGGAGTGTTGAGATCCAGATGAGTGGATAGATTCCCTTCTCTTTCCATAGGTTGGCATTTTGATCAACGATATCAACATCCACCACACCAACATGGCCCATAGATGACAACAAGTCTTGCTTCATGAGGTAAGAAGTCTAGTCTCGTTGTAAGTGTAATTTTAATAATTGAAGCATTTGAACATGTGGCAAATAGTCCTTTCTTGATTATGAAAATGATTGCTTGGAAATTATACCCTTTTCCTCATTTCACCTTGGTGGTTGACATGTTTTCCTAGTAAGTGGGTCACCCTTGGGAAAATGGTTGCTCCTAGGGGGTCTCATTGAAGGGTCATCATACCATTCTTGCACATACTTATCATTTTCCACTCTTCTTCTCTTTTGTTTCCTCATATTTATGGTTTTCAGGATTATTGACCCCAAGGAGGGCTTGTACCTCATTTCATGGGAAGAAGGGGATAAATTCCCAAAGGTTTTGTAGCCAACAAAAGATAAAAGCCATAAATTATCCTCTAGATTCTCACCCTAAGGTCTTGAGAGAAAAGAAATGCTTCTCCATAAAATTCAAGGACTTTTAAAAAAGAAAACACATAATTAATAAATATCATGCGTGTTTGTAGTGAGTACCTAGGATTGAGAAATTCTATTGAGTTTCATACATTATCTTGTCACTAGGAACCCTTTTTCCCTAGTGTATTTAATCCCCAACTCGAGGGTGAACTATTGCTGACATTTTATGAGAAATAGAGTCTGTGGCTGGGAGGAACGTTTGATTCATGTGCACACTTGGTAACTTTCTTAAAAGATAAGTGTTCTTTATGTTCTTGTCTTGTTTATTGTGTGCATATTTGTTTATCCTTGATACAAATTAATGCTTGTATGTAGATGCATATAAGCAATTTTTTTTATTATGTTCAATGTTGATTGTACAAGTAAGTATAGTTCTTATAGCCTGTATAGTAGTTGTGCATGAGCATGTCAACTGTTGATACCCTCGCTCGTTAAGTTAATCTTGTGATTTCGGTTACAAGTCTTCAAGAAGAGAATTGAGTATTTAGGTGTGCAGGAAAGTATCTCGTATGCACAAGAGGTTGAAATTTGTGTGTGTGTTAAAGGAAATAGACTTTGCGCACAACAAATTCATAATCAGTGCATGACGCCAAGATGGTTGTGCGCACAGATGTGTTGTGGGGTCAATACTCTAGTGCGCAGTTGTTTGAGTTACTTTTGTTTCTCAAGGTTGTGTTAACAATAGAATGATGTTTTTGTTGTTATAAGTTGTGTGGCGCAAATCAATTTGGGTTGAGCACGTTACTTTAAGTGATACTGCATGGACTTGTGTGTAGAGTAGAATCTGCATAGTGAAATTTTAGAGTAACATTGCTCAATAGTTTGTTGGGGATTTTACAGTTTGGTTGGCTCAGAGATACAAAAGTTGAGGTTGTGTGACGTGGCCCAACCTGGGGTGGTTGGGATGTTACATTATGGTATCAGAGCAATATCAGAGTGTTGTATGGTGTAGCATGGTCCAACTTGGATGGATGGGGATGTTACATTATGGTATCAAAGATATTGGTTCAACGCTCGAATTATATGGGACAAATACTAGCATGAATAGATGTGTGCACTAAGAATTGGTGCCATACAGTACAAAGTATAGTTGTGCAAAAAACTATTGGTGCATGGTATAGAGTTGTGATGCACACAAATACAGTGATGCGTCGGTGTGCACACTTTTTATGTCAAGGGACTAGAGAGTTCCCAACACCAACATCTCGACCTCTTGGTTAGCTAAACCAAGAAGAGGCATGAATGGTCACCCTATTTTATAGCCTAAAATAAATAAATAAATTAGACTCCAACTAAAGAGTAAGAGCCTAAGCATAATGATTGTTTATGATTTTTTAAATATTTTATTTTTACTTGTTAATTTAATACTTTGTACCTCTATGTGAATGAAATTCCAATTAAATAAAGTACAAAGATTAAAACAAATTTAAAGTAACATAAATTGAAGATTGAGTATTACAAAACCCTAAAATTATTTGTAATGAACCTTTTATTTCATTTTAAAATATATTATCAAAAAATAATTTGTGGAAATAAAAGTTAAACTTATAAATTAAAAGACAAATAAAAGATAAATATTTATATACAAATGAATATTGCCTTGTATTTTTTATTTTGTATAAAATACAATTGTTAGTAAAAAATTAAAATAAAGTCATTTAGGAACAAAATTCTTCTGAACAAAAAATATAACCAATGTGCTTATATTTATAGAACCAAAAATGTTAAACATGTATTTTCTTATTTTAATGTTAAAGTTAGTGAAATTAATGTTATTTTTTTTCTTTCTTTTAAATGGTATAGTTATTTTAAATAAAATTAAACTAATAAAAAGAAAATAAATAAAAGATTATATACATAAAAAAAAAATTACAAAGTTCATCTGATTTTCATTTTGATATTTCTAAATGTAGTGTTAAAAGGAAAAGTAAAGAAAAGAAACTTTGAATAGAAAAAGAAAACAATCCATAGCTTGAGAAGTAATTCTTTCATTAAAGTGAAACCCCAAATATTTTCATGAATTCAATGAAACTTTCAAGCTTTTGTGAGACCTTGGACCAGAGTGTTGGTATTTAATTATCCACGATGACAACATACAATGTGTTATCCTCCATAGTGTCCCAAGGCTGAGAATGGAAACCGACGGAGGTAACCTCGAACCACTTAGGATTTGGTAGCTAGCCCTACCAAATCAGAGAGGGCTCTCTCTGTGATCTTATAGTCAAAATATGACTGAAGAGAGTAAAAGGATATTAGGCTAGGTCTGAGCTCTAGGGTTTTGAAATTTAGAGTTATGTTGGATCAGAAGTAATGGGTTTAAGAACTAGGACAAATAGGTCAAAAGATTAGTTACAGATATAAAATGAGGCAAGGTAGGTGTAATCAATGACATAATTGGTTTTTCATTGTGGTGTAGTGAGGAAGAAATTATAAAAGGAATCAAGTGAACATACATGCATGAATTCACTTGTTTGGAAGATAAAAACACTTAAAAGATAATCTCTAACAAAACAGAGCATTAAGCAATGAATTATTTTTAACACTTAAGAGATTAAGCATGAGAAGAAACATAGATGGCTGCTAGAAGCATTTGATAATAAAATACATAATAATAACTAATAAATACAATTTCACTAACCACAACACATGAATCCCATGAAAATAACTACACTTGTGTATTATTTCTCTTCCAAAAGGGTGTCACTAGCTCCAAATATTTTACTCTTTGATGTCCCCCACCTTGATTTCGACTCAATAAGGGATACATATAGATCAAAAACCAACTTCCCCTCTCCAATGGGTCGCATCCCTCATTATAGGAATTGTTTACATGATTTTCTCCAACCAAACATTAAGACTAGGGAGGTTAGAAACTGATTTCCCCTTTTTGCTAAACTGTTTGAGTTTATTTCTCAAAGCATTAAATAAAAGATATTAACCTTAAAAAAACTCAAAATTACATTAACCACATATATTTTCAACTTTTACATTTACCAATTTCACTTTTTACCTTTTACTACAGTAAAAAAATCTCCATTCACATAAACACAACAAATTTTCCCAGAAGCGCAACAAATCTTTGAGGTCACTTTTGAGTGACTTTTCCTGATCCATTTTATGATATGAAGGTATATTTGGAAATATTTGGATGTATGTTTGTCTTTATAACCTTCAAGCATTCAAAATTACCTCTCCAAAGCTGAGAATTTTTTTTTTTCCCAAGACTGCTCCAGAAGCACAGTACCAGGGTAAAAATAGTGGCAGAAAGTTGTTTTTTAGCATATATTTTGACTTTTTCTCTGAAAATGCAAACTGAAATGGAAGCTCAGGTTTATATTTGGTATATAAATGTCATAATATATCCAAACATGTAAATAAATCACCATTTGGTGCCCTAAAAAAAATCAGAGCATGAGCTCACTGTGCTTCTGTGTATCACAAAATTGCCAAAATTTCAAAATGTTATGCAAAACTAGGGCTCAAAGGTAGAGAAATTTCTCCCTATACATAAAAAGTTTTGCAAAAATGAGAGATTTTTTATTATTATTTGATATGTTATGAACAAAATCCTCCTCCATGTTTCAAAAATACTTTCTCATTTTTTCATAATATAAGTTTGAAGTTGGTCACTCAAAAATTGCAGAAGCGCAATGTGCTCTCAACAAAAGTGCATCGTGCTATTTGAGAAGGTTTTTGGAGGCCTTCCCAGAGGATTTTTGGGATTAAAGTGGTATGGTTGGAAATATTATGATTTCTTGTACACAATGGAGTCATCACGCACTGCAAACACCTTCTCCAAACTCCTGAAAAACTGACTTGAAGTCAAGTTGTCCAAAAGTGTAGGAATCCTCCTATAACAATTGTATTTTGGGATTTTTTCTCAAATCATAACACCTATGCATAAACTGAAGGAGGTTTTTGTTCCTTGGTCAATTATTGACAAAAACCTATTTCACTTTTTCCAAATGCATCTTCCTTATTTCAGAAAATAATTTTGAAGTAGAATTGTCCCTGTGTGCAATGTAAACCCTAGGCAACCCACATATTGAAAGGATTTATTGACGAAAGATGAAGCCATGATTTCTTGGAATTTGGTGGGATCATACCTGGAAAATTTCCCTCCCTTATTGTACTTTTTCTTCTCAGTTTCACTGTTCCCAATTTCCATGATTAAAACCTTAGTTGAGTGGGAAGGAAAGGGATAGGGTACGACTATGAAAACATGGGATAAGGGACAGTATTGTAGATGGAGGGAAATGAAGGGGTTAGGGGTTGTATAAATTCTTGGGGAAATTTTGGGGAGTAGGGATTGGTGTTAGGGAGTGTAGGGAGCTAGAAATTTGGGAAATGGGTGAGGGGAAAGGGTAAAAAAGTTGGAAACACAGTCCTAACCTAGAAAAGTGTAGTGTAGGCTAGGTTTTGTAGGGAAAATGGGGGAGATGAAGGGAATGGGTATGTGAGGTGTGGATGAAGGTGATAGAGTAGGAAACCTAGGTGTTTTACTACTGCAATGAAGAAAAAGCATAAGGAAACCAAAAGACTATGACTTTGTGTTGTAGGTGAATCCCCCTATGGACAAGTGGATTCCCTCTTTGTCTCTAAACTCCTAAGGCCAAGATAGAAAAGTGATTGACATGGACACTGACTTCCTTTTAGATCTAATAAAACTAATGAATTAAAGAGAAGGAGAAATATATGTACCTTATTAGCGACGTTTTTACTTGCAAAGTCCAGGCTGAGCTTCGATCTTGAGCTCCCTGATAGGTCCTGCGAAACAAACAAAGATACAATGGACTTCCTACTCTACTGAGATTAGCTCAAACATAGATCCATATACTGTAGACAAAATCATATGGAACAAGCATAAGTTTAAAAGAAACAAGCAAAGCATTGATTATTAATGAGAACAAGTAAAAGTACTTACAATCCTTTGAATGAAGGTGCAACAGCTTCTTCCAGTTCTCCTTATCCAACCCCTTTGCTCAAGTAATCCCCAATGATTGCTTTGATGACATCTCACTCATGAGATCATAAGTTTGATTCAATTCCTAATTTCCATTGTCAATACCTTCTTATGAGATCATAAGTTAGGTATAATTGTAAGGTAGCTATAGAGGTAGTGGGGGGGCCTAGAGGGCCCATAGTGATAATAGTGGAGGTCATTCATTGTAAGGTGGACTAGGTCCACTATATTATTAAATAAGGTCCACTATGGTAGTTAGATATAATAAATGGGTAATTAGATATAATAAATGTAAGAGGACTTCTTAGAAGGTTCTACTTCTAGAAGATTCCCCCTCTAGAATGTTCTTAGGTAATGGTAGCACTATATAAAGGGGTTCAAGAAATGTAATGTGACATGAAGAGAAGTATTTTATTTGGAGTGGTATCTCAATAGTAGGATGCCCCCTCGAAGAGGCAAGTGAACAGGAGAGGATCCCTTCCATAATAGGATCCATTGTACGGCGTTGCCCTACCCTAAGGGTTTGATATAATATAATTGTGTTTTTCTATATTGTTCTTCTATATCTATTGTGGTGATTTTGTATTCAGTATTGGTTCTTAACAAGTGGTATTAGAGCACTTTCCTTGGGCAGACATTGTGGACAAATATTTTTTATTTTTGCAGATTTTTTTTTCAGAGAAGAAAAAAGAGGGCCGCAAAATTATAGAACTTTTTGGTATATTTATGTGCAAAATTTACAGAAAAAGGTTGTATATCTGAGTTCCTCTTAGAAAAACACCCAACTTGAAAAAAACAAATCGTCTGAAATGAAGTCCGGAAGGTCAAGATATTGAAGTTTTAAAATCTGCAATTTTTCAGGGTTTTTTCCGCGGATGGAGGCACGATTTGTTTTTATTTATGTAGAATTTGGAGGCAGAATTTTCTCAAACAAATTATATATTTGAGTTCCTATCACAATTTCACCCAATTTCAAAAAAAAAATCAGCCAAAACGGAGTCCGAGAAGTGAAGTTATGAGCATTTTAACTTCAACATTTGTTTAGGGTTTTTCCAGAAAAAACCGTGATTTTATGCCATAACTTATTGGGTGAGTTCATAGGATGCTCAGATGACTATTTCTTCTCAAAACCTAAAAGAAATTCTTGAATCATTCAAAGCCCAATTGTTTCATACATTGGATGACAGATTGGATGCATTTGTACATGGCCTCACAGACAGCCTCACAAACAGCCTCACAGACGACCTCAATGATAGTTTTCGTAGTATTCAAGATTCATTGAATAACATGCAGGAGAGATTTCTTATGGAGGGCCTCATGGATGAATATAATCAAGAAATATATGCTTGTTATGATTTTGAGGCAGATTGTGATGATTGGTATATGGATAGTTGTCATTTCTGGGATGACAACCACTTTCATATTTTATTTGATGACTCTACTCCAACTTCTGTAGAGAACATCAATGTTCCACATCAGGAGCTAGTTACCAGCATTCAGTCTACATATTCTACAGTGGTATTATTCATTCCAGATTCTGCTATGACCCTTTTCCACTATGTGGATGGATCTTCTTATTTGGATCCACGTGATAGGTGTCAGTCTTTGGAGCATCATTTGGAGTTGGTTATTGGGTTCCAAAATCTTCCACGCTTGGGGGTTCACATGAGCACTTGGACATGGGACGAGGCTTACAATGGTGTTTGGACTGCCGACATGGTGGATTTCCTTTCTACATGGGACCTTGGTTCTTGAATCTTCTTACATTATAGTGTGGATTTCCTTTCTACATGGGACCTTGGTTCTTCAGTCTTCTTCAGCATTATGGTCCACAATTATCCATGGGACCCTGGTATATGGTTGTACATCAAGCGTTGAGGACAATGCTTTCATAAGGGGGATGGAATGTAAGGTAGATAGAGAGGTAGTGGGGGGGGCCCAGAGGGCCCATAGTGATAATAGTGGAGGTCATTCAATGTAAGGTGGACTAGGTCCACTATAATATTAAATAAGGTCCACTATGGTAGTTAGATATAATAAACGGGTAATTAGATATAATAAATGTAAGATGACTTCTTAGAAGGTTCTACTTCTAGAAGATTCCCCCTCTAGAATGTTCTTAGGTGATGGTAGCACTATATAAAGGGGTTCAAGCAATGTAATGCGACATGAAGAGAAGTATTTTATTTGGAGTGGTAGCTCAATGGGAGGATGCCCCCTCGAAGAGGCAAGTGAACAGGAGAGGATCCATTCCATAATAGGATCCATTGTACGGTGTTGCCCTACCTCAAGGGTTTGGTAATAATAAAGTGTGGTTTCTTATATCTTGTTTGTGGATCTATTGTGTGTTCAGTATTTGTGGTGATTATATTGGTATATCTATTCAGGTTCTTAACAATAATTCTCAATCTTCCTTGTACCTTTCACCATGAGAAGGCCTCCTTATATAACCTTAGAGAGGTCCAACCACTTGAGAGATATTTGGGATGAGTTGAGGATTCCTCTCCTTTAGTTGAGTATCTCCCCTAAGATCATTCCTTGACCATCTATTCAAATCCAACTACCTTCAGGAATTGATGGATTATTCCCTTATTTTCCTTAACAAACCCAAAATTTGCTAAAAAAAGGGTAGCGCTCCCCCAAAAGGGTGCATAGGGTGCTCAATAACTCCCCCAAAGAGGCTCAGAGAATGCCAACACTCCCTGACAGTGGGTAGGGGAGCTCTCCTCTCCAAAATCCATTTTTTTGTGGTTTTCTCAATGTCAAAAGGCTTGTACTTCCTGTCAAGTGATTTCTCTTCTTCTAAACTAACCTTTGAGGTGTCTTAAGTGTCTTTATGATGTCGTTAGAGGCACGACATATGCAAGATGGTAGTATGGTGTTTGTGACACTTGAAACACTTGTGGTCAATATGTGACACTTGCGGACAAGATGCGACACTTACAACACTCGTAATGATGACACTTGCGACACTATTGGAGTGAGTAATTTTGAGGTGTAACACTTTGATCAAGACACTCATTTGAAAATTTATGACAAGGAATGATGACATGAACATGATGAAAATTTATGACCTTGGATGAGTGGAGGGAGTAGTAATGACACCTGGACACACCAATGACCATTTGAAAACCAAGAGATGTCAAATTTTATTTGAAAATATAACAAGTTGACCTAATGACCCTATCAATCACATGGAAAGAGTACATTTGATCACTCAGACTAATGGACACTAACACAATGAATAATTAAGTTCAAAAGAAAACAAAGAAGAGAAACAAGTCGGATTTTTAACAGAGCATGGCCGGTGAAACTCAATGCAATCATCTACATAAGAGAAACTAATCAGTACTGAAGAATAAGACTAAAACTATAATAGACTTAAAAAAAAAAAAAATTATCTCAGAAACACAATCCAAACTTGGTCCTTCTTTGCTCCCTTCTGCAATTTACAAGACACTCCTTGCTATCAACAAATTCATCAACCTTTATAGAGAAAAATTATGGAGTATGAATGTATGAGAAAGAAAGACAACCTCACAATGCTCCAAACATACCTCTCTTCCTAGGTTTTTTCTCTCCTATAGTTCATCATTTGTTGCCTCTTTTATATTGTTTAAGGAATGGTTCAAGCGGTTGAGGTCGTTTCATATTTAACGAATTAAAACCTGAAAGGGTTGAAGCAACCGACTCTATTTAATAAATGACATGTATATTTCCCACATTTAGTTATAGTTGCAAACACTACTCAGTGATCCAGAGCAACATCAGGCAATAGATCAAACTTATATTCTTCATTGTGCAGCCCAATAACATGCCAATAACAAAATTTCTTTGAGAATACAACCCATACTCCACTCTCATGTGCATTTTATAATTCAACTTGAGAAACTTCATGTCCAACAAGAAAGTGAATAATGGATCCATAGAAACTCCCACTTACAAATAATTCCTTGTAGAGAGGATGCCATACTAATGTTGTACATTTTTGCGATGGTCATGATAAGATTCAAGCTCTTTTAACATTCAAATAAAACTTTATGATTTGTTCTTTTAATGCAACAAGCACTTGATTTCCATTTGACCCCATTTGACACAGGAGACAATATTTTTATGATCATGGAGTGAACAGAGCTCACGTCCAGTCTCTGCATCCGATAGTTTTACAACTTTGTCTATATTGCAGGTACTTGACTAAAAGTCATAGAAGGAGTATTTGAATCTTTCAAAAATACGTGATCAATGTTCAAATTGACAAATTCCTGGAGACCAAAACTAATATAGATTTATTTTAGCAGAGATTTCAACATGCATACTAATTTGATAACTCAATATCAATCATTGTTGGGAACTCATCCATAAATAATGAAACCAATGAAGACAAACACTCTCTCATATAAATGCATCGAATACACTGATATATCTGTCTTGGAAATACCAACAATTGCAACTAATTTACTATTTTTTGGCAGCTACTTTTGTGTGTCGAGGACAAATATTTTGTAGGAATGCCTTGAAATATGAGAATAGAAACTTAATTTTCCATCGATGCTATTTAGTGACAACCCAATGACAGCACAATGATGCTTTCACAGATGCAATAATTGGGTGGTATGAGGATATTCATCTCTCGTTGGCATACCAAACAATAGTTTCAAGTTGTATTCTTTCAAAATGTCGCTGCAGAAGCTTTGATAGCTATTTCTGTGATTGCCATAACTCAACCTTTCAGTTGTAGTGTCGGGTGAAAACTTAGATAAAATTTTAAGTGCATCACCATGAGATTTTGATATATGTAGGAGAATGGTTTTCCTGCAATAATTGTAAGTGAAATATCATGAAACAAAGGTTCCACTTTATTAGGTCAAAAATCTATTTCCGAGCTCCCACTTTGTTAACAAGAGCGAGATTCATGCGAGAATACTCAACCAAAGTATCTTTGATTTGTGACATGAACTTTCTCCATCTAGCATAAGAGCATGTTCTTCATAATGATGTCTTCTAATTTCACATTCAAAATTACTCTTCATATAGAATGTTGGACATCATGTAGTGTAAATCATATATAAATAACTTTGTGCTCCACTAAGGAATCATATACTCAAATCCATTCTTTGATAGGTATATACTATATTTGGCTTATGATATGGCATGGGTATAATGCCAAGGTGATAGTCCCAAGAAGTGTGGTGTAATCCGTATGTCATAATCAAAATATTGCATGGAGAGACATATATTAGAAAAGTGAGACATGTAAAAATTAGATGTAGGGTATAATACATGATGGTAGGGAAACTCATATCATAACTTTACACTAAGAATGATCTAGGAGGATCTAAAAGGGAAAAAATTCAAATTCCTCAAATCTCAGCAAAAATGACACCAAGTCCAAGAGCTCGTCGTGACCTTTCCAATGGCACAAACGAGAAATAATATCCCTTACAGGTTCATCCATATGTTTGGAGAAATATCGCAGTCAATACATTACTACTCGCCCTGTCCACGACCATATCTTGTTATAGGGTTGAGTTCTCACACATACGGAGGAGGTATAACCATTTTTTTGCAGGAAGATGGGGTTGTTGGGCTACAAGTTCGTAAATATGGCGATTGGATCCTCGTCCAGCCCATCCCCGACGGTCTAGTTATCAATATCAGCGACATGGTAGTAGTATGTGTGAATCCCACCTTTGATTAGGTAGGTACTGAGAAATGGAACATACTGGGCTATCGCTAACAAGGAGAAAGATCAAGCACTGGGTTGTCGCTAACAAGGAGAAAGATATAATTTCAATGGAAGCATTTTGTAATCTAGAGAAAGAGGCATAAATTGGTTCATCTCGTGAACTTATAAATGAGTCCAATCCCCTCAACTACAAAAAATTCAAGAGGAGGAGTTTGCCCTGTTTTACGAGAATGCACAGATGATGATTTGATCTTCCCCAAAAATTGTATATATTACAAGAAGTGGTTGACGTTTTAGAAGAAATATCAGTGAATTATGTGGAAAAACTGTGCAATGGCAGTCCAAATGGCGAACAGGTTGCACGCATTTGATTTAACAGAGTAAGAACCAAGGTCGTCTTATGATCAAGGAAAGCAAATATTTCATGGTTAGTTAGTCTTCTAAAGTTTTCTATAGAGAGCCTGATTCACAGACCCAAGAATCATCAGTATTTGGGGAGGATGGAGCTGGTGGTCGTGAAGTATAATTTTACCAAATATAAGGAATTCATATATTATGAAACCGTTAGACCACGTGTAGAACACATTTTATCCATTATCAAATATATAAAAATCTTAAATTTTTGGGTTGCAATTCGTTAAACGGCCTAACTGATTAAACCACCCAACAAACAATATAAAATCAGCAGCAGCCAACCAAAGCAAGGAGAAATTTTTTATGAAGACATAAATTTTCTAAAGGAAAAAAATTTAGAGAAAATCCTGAGAGAACTTTGGAAGAAATTTCAGAGAATATTGTTGGGAGGACTTTTCCATTCCATTATTTTCTTACATATTCAATAGATATTGACGAAATCGTCGAAAACAGGGGGTCTTGTGAAGCAGCAATAAGGATAAAGCGAGGATGAGCTTGATGGCCTTTATAAGGTAAACGTTTACTTGTTAGTTTGTTGTACTAAGGCTCGATTTTATTCGACACTAATCAATTTCACTATGTAGGTTTTCTCCTTGCGATTTGCCACCATGGATCCATTCCTTCTTGGCTCAACTTTCTTTTTATTTTTCATGCCTGGTCTTTCTATTGTAAACTGCGTCTAGAGGGGCTAAATACCATATACCTAGCCCTAATCTACACAGAGACTTGCAAATTTTGAAGATTATGAATTTGTATGAGAAGTCTTTTAATGAAAATCATTTATTTCTCACTCTGCACTATCTCTTGATTTTTCTTTAAAATCCTCAATTTTCCTCATCTTTATTTATTTAACACTTTGATTTCAGAATAAAAGAAAAGTTAGATAAAATCTTAAAAAGACAAACCAAACATATTTACTTTTTAAATAATCATGTTTATAAATTTTTATTTACTAGCTAAGTAGTGTACATAAACTTCTGTTGATTTTGCTATTTTAATTTTATTATTTTTACGTCCTAACTTAAAAAGGGAAAATAAACAAATTTATGACTATGTTATATGTATATAAACTTTCATCACTAACTTGTTAATAAACCTTTTGCTTTAGCTTATATTTTGTTTTTTGGTTACTTATCACATGCTTCTAAAAATAAACAAAAAAATATTATATCAGTTAAGCCTTCAAACAAACATTTTGTTTAATAAGCTTTATTTTAATTAATTAATTTGTTTTATTTACTTTCTCCATCTTTCTGTTAGCCTTGCTTTAGTTACCTTTTTTATTTATTTGTATTTCTTTTATTAGTTTTAGTTTTGTTACTTCAAATGTATAGAGTAATTGAATTGTAAATAGCATAAAGATCACAAATTAAATAAAAAAATAAATATTGCTAAAAGGAAAATTACAAGGCAAAGGAATCTATGCTTGGACTGTAGGTTAGGAGAAAATTGTCCTAGAGTTCAATGCACTTTCTTGTTCGGGGCTTTAAGCCTAGGGTAAAATTCCTGTCTCTTCTCGCCTAGCCCCGTGAGAGGTCGAAAATGTTGATGTTGGAGACTCTCTAGTCCCTCGGCGTCAACATATTTTTGGTGACCATACTGGGGAGAACCGTTCAATGGTTCATTCCTAGTTTTTGTTTTAATTCTTTCAATTTTACTTTTCCTAGACCTCAATGTCTCAACCGATTAGAAGCCTGTTTGGTGGTTGTAATCCTATGGTTTTAGCTACTAACCCTGGGAAAGTTGTTCGCAAGTATGGCATGTTTGAGTTTGAATAAGACCTAAACAATTCTCCTTGGTTTGTGCCCACTCCCTTGAAGTTTGCTTACCCAATGAACCCTTTACCTCACAAATTCAAGAATCATTTGCCTCTCTTCCATGGTGATGGAACTGTTATGGTTATTGAACATCTTTGTGCATTTTTGAATGATTGTTCCATTCTCAGAGTAAATAATAATGATAGTTGTATGTTGTTGTTTATGAATTCCCTTCAAGGCAATGCCGCCTCCTTATTTTCTAGCCTTCCTGATGGATGCATATCTACTTGGTTTTAACTTTGTCAGCGGTGTACCTCTACCTTTGGACATTTGGATAATCCTTACGAACATCTTAATAGGTTTAATCAATTACACATAAAGGATAATGAGAGAATTTTTACTTTTAATCTTCATTTTATCAAGTTATACATTTTAATTCCTAATCCAATTCACCCTACCAACTTGTCTTCCCTGTTACATTACTACAAACTTCTACCTCCTCTTTACTGATGGTGGTTAGAATAAAAGAATGTTCAAAACCTAGATCTAGCCCTATCCACTTCCCTTGACTTCGAAGAGAAAATCTGTAGAACAGGTTACTCCTTTGGTGTTTATGATTCACACCAGGAGATGTCTTCTTTAATCCCCATCATTAAGAGATTACAAGATCACATGTTCTTTCTTGAGTCTCAATATTCAAATCGTGTTGTGAGTATCTCTCGGGAGCCCTCTCTCTTAAGGCCTATTTATCATCTTTCATCTCATCTTTCATCTCAAGCCTTTTATCCGCACACATATGATGGAAATTTTGATTATGCAAATGAAGAAATCAATTCTAACTATGTCAAACCAATTTATAATACATTTTTATTCGATGATAATTCTAATGAGTGGTCAAACAATGTAGACCAGCATGAATTTGATGACGCATATGAGGAATCCTATTTTGAAGATATCTATGAGTTCAATCAGGATTTTAATTTGTACAAAATTATTGCTAATCCTTTGTTTCAAACAAGAGAGGTTAAAGAACTTGATGCCATCGAGCATGTCCCTCCTAGGTGCAATATTTATTTCGATGATATTTAATGCTGTAGAGACATTCCTATGTTTTCCAATCCATGTTATGAGTCTTGTTTTTATCATGGTGACCCTGTTCCCGATATAAAGACCCATAAAGATGATACTAATTTGTTTGTTGAATTCATGGATCATTCCTTTGAAGTACAAACCCTAAATATTAAATCTAATTCAGTCAAAACCTTCATCATTACTGGAAAAGAATATGTTGGTTGACATGTCTTGGAGGTTGGTGGTCATTTCTTTTGGGTATTGATTAATCATATCTTTGCACCCTACACATATGTTGGTTGGCATTATGGCAGTCCCTCTATGCACAAATTTGTCAAACTCATAAGACCCACATGCAAAGCAGGTGGCGCATTATTTTAAAATAAATTTCATCTAACCTAAGTCCAAGCTAATGGTTTCTTTCCTCTGTAAATAAATAATAATAATAATAATAATAATAATAATAATAATAATAATAATAATAATAATAATAATAAATTTCGGGAAATGCTAAATCAGTTTTGGGTTGATTTCGCATTTACTCAGTTAATTTTCTCGCTTTTATTTCTTTCGCTTTATTTTTCTTTTTTTTCTCCTTTTTTATGGTCAGAAGTGATGGAGAAATGATTGGTGATATTTAAAGGTAAGCTATCTGTATATTTTTAACTGATTGACCAAATGTCTTTTGGTGGACAACAATCTTGCAGGTGAACTAAGTTTCCTTCCTTTTTCATAATTCCTCACCTGTCTACCATTCACTTGCTACGTGAGACATCCTCTCTCGTCACATTTGTCACTCCTATCCCCACCTTCCTTCTTTACCTTTCTTTGTCCCCTTCATTTTGAGATGCCTCCAACATACACATTGTGGATGATCAATGTTAAAATTGGGTCTTTCCCTTAGCACACATCCATGACAGTTTTCTAGCCTTGTAATCATTATTGTCAATATCTAAAGAGTCGTCCCTTCAGGTTATACAACAGGATCAAACCCCTTCATACTTACCACTTTCCATGAGTTATTCCACAAAGTATCGATCCATGAATCCCTTGACGTCCATCGTTTCTCCCCCTTTTGTATAACCTGGTCCACCTAACCCTATCAGCCTCTTCTTATTCCACATCGAGTCACCCTCAGTCCTGCCATTACCCTTCCCTTCCCCTTTCCTGCAGAGAAACAATGATCATATGTTATTCTTTAAAGATTGCATGCCACTGTAAGCGACGCACATATATTGGTTGGAAATTGTTGACAATGATTTTTTTCAACAATACTTAGATGACAAAGCATTTCTAGACTCCCCCTTTCATTCGCAATTTCTTGCGCAAGGTCTTGTGCGCTCCCATTGAGTTGTTTCTACATATCTAAAGAAGATCTCATTAAATAATATTTTTAGCTATGATGAAGATGGTCGGTGATTAATTTTGAAATGCACATAATATGAAAAATCGAACCATAACACATATTCCAATGCAAGCAGAACCACTTGAACATGTTCAAATATTTTCTTGGTCGGATGATTTGGATCTTCGCCCACTAGCAGTTCTTGTGAATTCTACTATTTCTAACTCAAGAGATCATGGAAATATATATTTTTACCTTTTGATACCTGATGATTGGGAAGAGAATTAGTCTCGTCTTATATTTAAAGGTGTTATTTATAAAATCAAATATTTTCATCCATAGACATAATGTTATCAAGAAAAGGCTTTTGCATCTGACGATGAAGATAGGAAATCAGATTTTCCATATTTTTTTCCATTTTACGTCCCTAAAAATATTTCGAAACCTCAGAAGGTTTATATACTTTATTCTAGACATCATTGTGAAGGGTAAGGTTGAAGATATTTTTCAAGTCAATTCTTTTGTTGTGGCTATTGAATATTGTTCCCACAATTTCTCATATATAAATGCAAAAAATTCTAGGTATTGGATAGCTCAAACACCATACACAAAGAACACATGTATTCTTGATCACAATGTGCTTTATCTAATGTTGAACTTTTAACGAAAGAAAACTTGTGGAGACAACTAAGAAAGTTATTTTATCTAAGTTGTGGAAGAAAGTGTTTCATAAAAGTGGAAGAGATGACCAGTCAGATGAAGAAATTATGTTCGCACTTAATGAAAATTACACCAAACTTGATTCCTCTAGAATAGTAGGGAATCTAGGTTTTCTGGGATTGATAATGATGCGAAAATATTTCACTTTGATGGAGAGAAGAATCCATGTTTAAAACAAGTCGAAGGTATCGGACACACCAATATGACTAAAGTCTGGTGAGATTACCTCTCTCTAACAACAGATCATCTATTGAGACATCCAATCGCATAACAATTTTGGACAATGAAAACTCTAGAGAGAATTCAGTAGAACATGGTGTGGTTTGTATATTTCTACAATATGGGAGTCTATTCTCAATCATTGGTGAAGTAGGTCAGCACAATTGTAGATTATATATGTGAAAAGAGCATGACGGCTAGGGTTAGGCCTTTGTATTCTTCAAAGACCAACAACTCGACTGGTCAGATCTCCTGTATCTTATTATCATGCCTGCCGAGAAGCAAAAAAATAAGTTCTAGCCTGCAAATCCTATAGAGTTCAAGGAAACTATGGAGGAGTATGCCATCCAAGTTCAAAGGATTAGCATTCAAATGTATCTAATGGTGAAGAATCTCAGTTTAAACACCCCTAACAGGTTCATCCATATATTTGGAGAAATATCGCAGTCAATGCATTACTACCCTCCCTGTCCATGACCATATATTGTTATAGGGTTGAGTTCTCACACAGACGGAGGAGGTATAACCATTTTGCTGCATGAAGATGGGGTTGTTGGGATACAAGTTCATAAATATGGTGACTGGATCCCCGTCTAGCCCATCCCCGGTGGTCTAGTTATCAATATCAATGGCATGGTAGAGGTATGTGTGAATCCTAGATTTGATTGGGTAGGTACTGAGCAATGGAAGATATCGGGTTGTCGCTAACAAGGAGAAATATCGAGCATCGAGTTGTCATTAACAAGGAGAAAGATCAAATTTCAATTGCAACATTTTGTAATCTAGAGAAAGAGGAAGAAATTAGTTTGGATTGTGAACTTATAAATAAGTCCAATCCCCTCAACTACAAAAACTTCAAGAGGAGGAGTTTGCCTCGTTTTATGAGAATGCATAGATGACAGTCTAATCTTCCCCAAAACTTGTATATATTACAAGAAGTGGTTGACATTTTAGAAGAAATATCCAATGAATTATGTGGAAAAATTGTGCAATGGTTCTCCAAATGGTGAACAGGCTGCACACATTTGATTTTACAGAGTAAGAACCAAGGCCATGTTATGATCGAGGAAAGAAAATCTCTCATGGTTAGCTAGTCTTCTGAAGTTTTCTATAGAGAGCCTGAATCACAGACCCAAGAATCTTCAGCATTTGGGGAGGATGGAGCTGGTAGTCATCAAACACACCCTACAAAGGAATAGCACTGAAGTATAATTTTACCAAATATAAGGAATTCATATATTATGAAACTGTTAGACCACGTGGAGAACACATTTTATCCATTATCAAATATATTAAAATATTAAAGTTTCTGGCTGCAATTCGTTAAACAGCCTAACTGATTAAACCACCCAACAAACAATATAAAATCAAAAACATCCAATGAAAGGAAGGAGAAATTTTTGATGAAGACAAAAATTTTCTGAAAGA
>SNQJ01S0003621.1:139316-149712 GCA_010110895.2 Picea sitchensis
AAGGAATTCATATATTATGAAACTGTTAGACCACGTGGAGAACACATTTTATCCATTATCAAATATATTAAAATATTAAAGTTTCTGGCTGCAATTCGTTAAACAGCCTAACTGATTAAACCACCCAACAAACAATATAAAATAAAAAACATCCAATGAAAGGAAGGAGAAATTTTTGATGAAGACAAAAATTTTCTGAAAGAAAAAAATTAGAGAAAATTTTGAGAGAAGAATTTTGGCAGAAATTTCAAAGAATAGTGTTGGGAGTGCTGGGAGGACTTTTCCATTTCATTCTTTTCTTATATCTTTAGCAGAGATTGACAAAATCATCAGCAGCAAGGGGTCATGTGAAGAAGCGATAAGGATAAAGCGAGGATGAGCTTGCTGGCCTTCATAAGGTAAACGTATACTTGTTAGTTTGTTGTAATAAGGATCGATTTGATTCAACACTAATCAGTTTCACTATGCAGGTTTTCTCCTTGCGATTCACCACCATGGATCCATTCCTTCTTGGCTCAGCTTTCTTTTTCTTTTTCATGCTTGGTATTTTTATTGTACATTGCGTCTAGAGGGGCTAAAGACCATATACATGGCCCTAGTCTACGCAGAGACTTGCATATTTTGAAGATTATGAATTTGTATGAGAAGTCTTTTAATGAAAATCATTTCTTTCTAACTCTTCAGTATCTCTTGATTTTTCTTTAAAATCCTAAGTTTTCCTCATCTTTATTTATTTAACACTCTGATTTCAGAATAAAAAATAAAGTTAGATAAAATCTTAAAAAGACAAACTAAACATATTTATTTTGTAAATAATCATGTTTATAAAGTTTTATTTACTAGCTAATTAGTGTATATAAACTTTTGTTAATTTTACTATTTTAATTTTATTAATTTTACATCCTATCTTAAAAAGGGAAAATAAACAAATGTATAACTATGTTATATGTATATAAACTTTCATCACTAACTTGTTAATAAACCTTTTTCTTTAGCTTATATTTTTTTTTTCTTGTTACTTATCACGTGCTTCTAAAAAGAAAAAAAAAACATTATATCAGTTAAGCCTTCAAATAAACATTTTGTTTAATAAGCTTTCTTTTAATTAATTCATTTGTTTTATTTACTTTCTCTAGCTTTTAGTTAGCCTTGCTTTAGTTACCTTTTTTACTAAAATAAAAACAAAAGTATTACCTTTCTATTTTTCATTTATTTGTATTTCTTTTATTAGTGTTAGTTTTGTTACTTCAAATGTATAGAGTAATTAAATTGTAAATAGCATAAAGATCATAAATTAAATAAAAATTAAATATTGCTAAAAGGAAAATTACAAGGCAAAGGAATCTATGTTTGGACTGTACGTTAGGATAAAATTGGCCTAGAGTTCAATGCGCTTTCTTGTCCGGGGCTTTAAGCCTAGGGTAACATTTCTGTATCTTCTCGCCTAGCCCCGTGAGAGGTAAAAAATGTTGATGTTGGAGACTCTCTAGTCCCTCGACGTCAACAACATTGATTTGGCATTTTCAGTGGCCACATGGGCCAATCAGTGTGTGAAATGTGGCATCCCTAGGTGGCACCATGTGGCACCACCTAGGAGTCTCCATGTGGCCTATTGACTAGATGACACATGGCCTCTTACTCAATGTTTGACTGGACAGGTTTGGCGAATAGCAGGATGCCATGTGGCCCAATCACTGGGTGTTGCGTGGTACCCTTGAAACGCCCAAGGAGGGGCCAAATCCAGAAAAATAAAAATAAAATAATTGGCCATCAGATCGACTGGTGCCAAACCTAGTGGATAGACTGATCGATGACTGGTAAATACTTGTTATTGTAGGAATTTTCCATACACGAGTATAATCCTAGGTTGATAGTGGACCAATCCCATCAAACTTGACGCCAAACCTATCCACGGTACCTAAAATTGACGTAGGTTCAAAAAATGCAGTGGATATATAGTTGTAACACTATATTTACATAACTAATGGAGTAAAATGGGGGTTCCATGGGATTTGACCCCAGATCTCCCCCCAACCAAACTCTAATTTTACCCCAAGTTACCAACAGACCAAACGGTGGGACTTGGTAAGTCTGCCCATAGATTTTATTTTAAACCCAACATAAATCAGAGTTCGAGGTTCGTGCCCAGAGGCTGTATCAGAATGCATTTTTATGTAGGTACATGGGGCATTGATTGCAGACTGGTGGCATGAAATTTGAGGCATAGATCCTGACATGGCATGGAGGTGAAATTGTCATATTTGGGCGATTTGATAGTTGATTTTTCACTACTCCTTTCCATGAATCCACTAGTGCAGTCAGACTCAACATTAAGACAATGGATTTTCAGATCATTTTTCAAACTTGACGTATAATGATGTATTTATGCCAATTTGTGTTGGATTAATTTAAAGGCCTCCCCATTGATTAGCAAGGCATGGAGACGTAGTCCATTTTTGGATGAATTTTGTTATCAAGTTGTTGTGTTCTTTCTCATTAAATCGTCCTCTCTTCTCTGTCATTGAGGTTTTCAGCATGCCTCAGCCACCTTCTCAACACCTAGAGCTGCCTCTTGGAAACCAATTGTTGCACATGCCACTTCACCTTATGCTTCATAGGTCATTCATATCTCCATGTTCCTCTCTCTTCTTGCTACATATTCAACATCAGCCTATCAAGATCCTCTTGGATTTCCTCAAGCTCTTTATACCTCTACTCTTTTCTCACCTACTAGAGGTATTTTCTTTGACCCCATTTCTAGCATTTAGTAGCCATTTTCTCTTTTTGACTGAGCTAAATTGTAGCTCTAATACCACTTGATGCATACCCCACCCTCTCCTAGGGGTCTGTGTGACCTCCCGGCCTAGGATCATTCGAAAATCAGGAGTCGAATTGGCTCTTGGGCCCCTGCTGAGCCCTCACAATGCTTATCACAAGTCCTTAATTCTTGAGCAAGTCAAATGCTAGAAAATGCTAGACCCGTGGGCATTTTTATTAAGCCCCTTCTACCTTTAAAATAATATTTTGATCCCTAGCCCCCTTTTCTCGACGAAAACAACATATGACCATGGGTTGGGACCAGGCGCTAAGTTGAATCGTGCTACTTCTCCCGATATTTCAATTCTTTCGAGGTTTTCAAGGGACTTGTCCCTTTCTCTTCTTCAAAAAAACCTCCTACCCTCTTGGCAAGCAAAATGATTTTTCTCCTGAGATTTTTGGACTTCTCAATATTTCAAAGGGGACTTAGCCCTTTCATACTTCAATACAACTTTCAACCCTCCTGGCAGCTCAACACTCTTCCTCCTGAGCTCATAATTAAATATTTTTAGAAAAAAAAATTGTGCACTCCTTGCACTCATCCTTCTTGAGAATTTTTCAACACTTGGGTGAGCATTGGCCCTATGCACACCTTGCACGGATATTCCTTGATCTTATATACTCCACCGAGTATTTGTGCACTCTTTACACTCGCTTGGAGAAACTTCACACTATGTATTTTGAACAAACGAGTCTAAAAAGACTCTGCCCTCGCACTCCTTGTGTGGCTCTATGCACTCCTTGCACCTAACTTCTGGTGTGCCTACTTGGAAACCTCCTCTTAGAACTCGAAATAGAGTTCTCGCGCACTCCTTGTGTTGAATCCTTAGAGTGTTCAGTAACTCTGATAATGCTTTCCCTGGGACAACTTTCCCTTCTGAGTTATAGAATGATTCTAGTGTGCCCACTTGGTATGCTCTTCTATGCACTTGAGACAGAGTTCCTGTGCACTCTTAGCGTTGGCTTCATAGATTTTTCACTAACTCTGGTGTGCACTCCTTGCACAAGCCTAAGAGCCCATAACACTCAAAAAAACTACAGAGATAGAGAAATATCTCCAATTCTTGCAAAGGGAATATATATATGCACTGATAGCATTCATAAACACATAGTAAACATAGAAATCATTCAAAGACATTCAGGAAACAGATAAATATACACAAAAACCTCATAGGCAGGAAACAATTCTCTTTGTATTAAGATATGAATGCTTTGTACAATGTTTACAAAACTAAACTGCAACAGAGTCTTAGTTCCTCACCTCTCCTCTCTTGAGCTCTTTGTCTTACTCAACAACTCACTAAATGACTCTTAAGTTTCAATCCAAGGATATTTTTACAAAAGAGGAGCACCTTGAGCCTTCCTCTAGCTACCTCATTAATTACATTAACTCGCCATCTAGTTTGAATCAGATCTAGATCCTACCTATTGTCATCCATTAAAGGTGAAACTACACATTACAATAACTCGCTTGTGCAAAGGCAGTGACTCAACTTTCCTTGAGCCTTTAGACTTAAATTTCAATTAATTGCATTAAATTTTAATTTGGGTTCAAAATGAGAGGGTAGGCACCTCTCTCCCTTAGAAATCATTCCACTTAGTGTTTTGATGCGTTGGCTTGTTGATGCATTGGTGAGGTGGAGTGATGCTCCTGCATCAGACTGTAACTATGCTCAAAACCAATCTCTAGATCAAAATTTACAGCCTCCTCAAGTTTTTAGACATTCTTTCCCAAAGAAAACCACACCTCCACATGGTATCCATGTGACTCCACATCACTTGTAGCATCTGACATTGCAATAATGTGTCATACACATCACCTTCAAGTGTTGACATGGATGTTGGTGTGGCACCTGACACCTAGCCTAGCACCCCCAAGCTCCTTAGGCCCCCAACTCTTTTCTCTGTCAACCATTTCTTGACAAAACATCGATATCCTATATACCAGGGTATTGGCCCATGAAGGTACCAGGATATAGACCCATCAGGGTACCGAGATATCAACCCCTAAATAAACTAATACTCACTTTTATTTCAAGTGCCTGATCTGATATCTGAGTTGGAACCCATGACACATGGCCTTACCATACTCTGCCACCTGGTGTGACACCTTGCCCTGTTATTTCCTGCCCCTTGGATTAACACATGGAACTCATGACAGGATATGGACCTCTACCTTATATTTGAAACCACCTTGACACGAGGACTAATCCATGATACAATATGTGGACTGGCATGTCCATACACGTAATCATATATTGTGATGGTACATCCAACCAATTTTTGACACATGTATTCTTCTCATTGGTTCGGTTATGTCATATGATGTCATCCTCCTTTGCTTGTAAGCTAACAGGGAAGGTTGGAACCCTTCCTCATAACCATGCTCCACCAAGCCCCCGGGATATTGGGACTTCCCCAAATGAAAACATAGACTTAGAAATATTTCGAGGGTCTAGTATTCCAGTAGCCCGAGTGTGATTTCCATCTCAAACTTGGTTACAAAATTGACGACTGTGATACCTTGGTCCATCGATCTAATGACTGTCAAATCAAGGAGTCTGGTCAAAGGTTTAATATCGATAGGGCCTATTGTCACATAATTTGTAGTTGGGGTAAAGGAAAACCCAAGCCATAAATGTGTGACACAATTACGAACACCTATCACTGTCACCTCAATATATCTCCCCCTTGTTTTACTGAAGGATAAATCCAACATAAGGAAGGAATCTCGGGTGACCTTAGGAGGATTATGATGGAAGATGGAAAGTGATCGGAGAGTGTCCCTATAGGTAAAGGTCAAATATGGTAAAGAGGATTGAGAAAGAGTCTTATGAGCTGGTAAATGGTTTCCAAGGTAGTGTACCTGCAAAACAATGTTAGACCTGCCCGAAACAAGACAATTTATGAATATTAAGGCCTCAAAACCAATGGGGAATCAACAAGAAAACCTTGTTGTCCCAAAAATGAAACATTATGGAAAAATATATGCAATAAATAATTTATGACAACTTCAAAAATTAACCATCAAAATCAAGTGTACAATGTTGGAAAATAAAGCTATCAACAAGTACATAATTTCCCAATAATTAAACCAAGATTTTCATAGAAAAAGAGGGTTGTTATTAAGTTTTATCAAAAATATTTTATAACAACATTATGGCTGTAGAAAAATTTTGCTACAACAACAAATTCTAGCTACCTAAATCAACAAGTAAACCGCCCAAACAATATCTTATGATCATTAGAACAATAACCAAGGATTACAAGTGAATTTCAGCAGTAGAAGAGTGAGCAAGAAAGTGAAAGAGAGTAAGTTTGTTGCAGCCCTATTGAATGTAGCTAAAATCATATTACAACAACTATATTACTTTAATAAGAAAGACTCCCTTAGGGAACAATATAGCTTAAAGCATGTAGAACTGAATTCAAAATTTGAACAATTCAATCTCTTTGATATCACATTTACCAATGCACAATATTCATTCTCCAATTCAAAAAATATTAGTGCCTTATCTATTGGGTTATGGGATCTCTTTTTTATGAGCTAGGGTTTATTACTCCTCTAGGGGTGTAATCCCTTTTACTCCCTAGAGTAAACAAACCTTACCAAGGTAAATCTACATGGGTGTAATCCCTTTTACTCCTTGTAGCAACCTCTGAGAATAACCTTTTCAATGACGACATAGATAGATATTAATGGAGGGTGTATTCCCATATACTTCTCCAAGGGTTTGAAAAAATAACCTTGAGATAAAAAATAAAAACATGTAATTGCATAAATTTATTACATAATCCAAGAGATAGCATTGAAACCCTTAGTTATCAATAATATTCCACCGCAATTGCCAAGAAACAAGCATCAAGAGAAGTTACCATCCTCCTTCAAACAATAGACAAGTGAAGCATCCCAAAAGCACACGAGACAAAATGGAGTGAATTTCCCAAGTAGGAAAAAAATTTCAGCCAAGAATGTATGTAATTCTCAAATGAGTTGTGTGTAAAATGAAAGTGAGATGACCTCTATTTATATGAGGTCATATAAAACCAATTTTTCCACATAATTTTTTCAACAAAAACTTAAACGGATGTTGACCCCCTTTGTTTTCCTTTACAACTTAAAAATATAAAATTGCATTAAGTAAATCCCCTATAAGGGTGACGTCATTCACTAAAGGGTGACACTAGGCCTCAAAAGTGAGACGTCGAGCCTTTGGATGAAATTCGTTGGGCCTCCAAAGGCTATTTGTTCATCTCTCATGCTATGGAGTGTCATGTCGTGCAACTTCCTTATTCAAACCACATCATCTCTCTTATGGAACCATCAATCCCATCAAAACCCTAATCCTCCAAGTGACGACAAGGCTTAGAAAGTGACTTCTTGGGCCTCCAAAGGCTAATGTCCAAGTGCAAGGGGATATGGTGTCATCACCTAGTTCTTTCCAAGTGCCTCCAAAGGCAGTGCCCATGATCTCAAGTGTGCAATGGCTTCGGTGTCCTCTACCCATCATGTGGGGTATGGCATCCATCCTTAGGGTTTTCAACCCCTCATGAAGGTCCAAATGGTAGAATATTCCATGGAAGAGATTACACATGGCAAGGCCCTACAAATACAAAAAAGTACACCCTCCAATGGTCCACAAGTCACATGTATCATGCCAAGTAAGGAACATATAATAAAATAACCACCCAAACATGTTCGTCGCCACATTTTCCCAAGTACGACGGAGGAAATAATTGTTTTTTTGTCACGTCTACTTCGTCACAATTACAACCTTCAAGCATACTTTGCAAGACCGATGAAACTACTTTTCATAAGAGATACAATCATGCCCCAATCAGTTTGTCCCACTCCCATCACTTCGTCGTCGCTTGTTAGTCAAAAGATTGACAAACTAGTGACAATTGTTCAACGAACAAGTGAAAAACTGGTGACAAATAGGTAGCAAACTTAGCACAAAACTTTGACAAAATTTCAATGAAAAAATAACGAGGTTGTTGTATCTCCGATGTTTTTATGTAGGCTAGGTTTTTCAGAATATCGACGAACATTTTTGTCGATGTTCCGACGACTGTCTATAATTTTCTTTTTAAATGTGCCCCTTTTCCACAATAGTGTAGAAAAATACAATATACCATATGTATTTCCACAACATACTTAGTTTAATTGAAATGGGGAAGAATGATTACATTCCCTTCATTTATGTCAACAAGATCCATTTCCCTATTGAGAAATTATAGTTTATTAGCTCAATTTTTTGAAATTTTAGAATAAACTTTGGCAATATAGGAGTAGGAGTGCTGAAAACAATTATATGTTTTTGAACAGTTCATATTGACTAGGAAAAAATATTTTCCATTTCAAATCAAATACTCAGCCCAACCACTTGACCAACCACTGATAACCATGTGATTAAGTATTGATTAACAATGTCTCTTCTCAAGGTATTATTGTAGGTGGATGCTTGAATGGTAATTTTACTAAAACTATTAACACCCATTGTAGTGCTTTCCATCAGTGGAGATCTTTTCCTATTATATTCTCCTTGTTCTGAATTGTTCTTAGATTGTACCAAAAAGTGTTCAAACAATCTAGCAGATGAATTCAATGATCTTTTGCTTGAGAAAAGAAATCCCATCCATTCACTAGTTCCACGTGGACATAAGGAGTACCATGGTTGGTTTAAATAAGGATGCTCCTGTGATATTAACAAAATATTTGAAACAACACAAATGTAAAAAGTTGTGGAGTGAAAAATCTAATCTAAGTAATAATAATACTAAGCATTGATATTTTCTCAAGAAAACATACAAAGGGTCTGTAAGAAGGTACCTCTTGTGTAAGAAATGTCCATTTTGTTTCTTTAAGTTGTTTTTGAGTATACGATGAAAACTCATTCTCAATGTCTTCCCAATCCAATAGTTTCTTGTCTAAGTATATAATTAATAAACATTTGTATTGCTCTTGAACAGATGGTGAAGCCAACATCATTCTTTAGAAATAGTTATGCTTAACAGAATAAAGAAAATAAACATAAGATGGGGTCCAAGTAGTTTGTCAAGTATAAGTGCATACCAATATTGTGACCACGAAAAATGAGCACAAGAACTCTTTAATAACTGTTGTAGACAATGTGGAATGTGTGGGCTCATTATCAAGACTCTGAACCTGAAATAGAAAAATATCTATCCAACTAAAACCATTGGAACAGTTGATATCAAAAACTGAAACTTTTTTCTAGTAATGATTTGAAACAAAAGTCAACAATGTTTTTTCCCTTTGGAAAAGGTGTTTCTCATTTAAACAATAATTTGAGCATATTAATATTTATTCCATAACATAAAAGTCCCATTTGATCTACATCAGTGACTGCAATCCATGTAATAAACAATAGATGTGTTATTCAACCCATTCTAGGGAAAACATTCTAAATGAGAAATTAGTTTCATGTTGATAAAATCGTGATCAATATTTACTTAAATATCCTTCAGGAATTGTCAACCCAAATTTTAGTTGGCAGATTAAACTCAGTGTTGATTTTTCCCTTAAAGTTCAACCCAGTATTACAATGATCAGGTCTGGGTTTGACTATCACTCTCCAATGATATTGGTGAGGTGTCCTTGTTAAAAGGTGGTGTTGGTGATATGTCCTTTAGAGGCATTCCCTCCTATTCCAAATCAGTTACTCTTAGTTTATATTGAAAGTGCCTCTTCTTTCCTCCTAGTTTAGGACTAACTCTATGGGGAGGAAAAAGGTTGGAAGAAACATCCCTCAATGTTGATTGTTGATTGTTGAGTGTTGTAGGGAGATTTTTTCTATTATTGAAAACTAATTGTCTATTTCCTAGGGGATCTGTGCATTGGTTATGGCCTATGGTTGGTAATACAAGAAAGATGTTGAATCCAATGGAAAATTTCTTTGTTGGAACAAGTATGATTTGTCTATGAGGAGATATATAGTGGTGCAAATAGTCATGTGCAATGCCATAACTTATATATGAGGTGAAAATGTGAGAGAGTGTTGGTTCATTCAATGAACATCCATGATCCAACACCATCAATAGTTTCTAATTCAATGTATTGGGATATGGTCTAGTAATTGGGATGGGGGTTTTCATGCTAAATATCCATTTTAAAACCCTATAAGGTATAAAGTAATAAAAATAAGTTATCGACCCACACTAATTCAAATCTTCACACTTGATGTGGGAATTGGTGTAGTCTATAAGAAATGGTTTGCATTTATTTTGAAGAACCTAAGACTAATATTTGTACAATATAATCTTGAGAATCATTCTTTTCACCCAACAAACATTTTTAAGGTTGGAAATGAAAATATAATGATGTGGGAAGGTGATAAATATTGTGAAGAACACTCATCAAGTTAAAAACCATATATTGGAGTTTTCATGATCCCTGCATAATCATTTTTTGTGAAATTTTGGTACTCTTTCTCGTAAATGATAAAACAATGAAAAATGTCATTTAGCTAGATCTAAATCTTGTAGCTCAAGATAGATCAATGTAAAATAGAAAAATAGACATATAAGAACAACATTAGTAGGATCAACGTTGCTA
>SNQJ01S0003621.1:149755-162503 GCA_010110895.2 Picea sitchensis
TATCGATCTACCTACTCGATTTAAGAAAGAAAATGACAAACATATGTCATATAAAATTAAGAAATATCTAAAGGTATAATTCCAAGGTCAGTAAAATTTTGTTCTCTTCTCGAAGTTCCATACATAGAATAGTTCTGACATTTCTGACCTCTGATTATCTAAAATAAGTCAATGTTGTTGATAATTTTAAGCATGAAGATTTATACATCTTTAGATATAGTCTAGGTTAACCACAAAAATAAAATATATAAAAAAATCCTCTTAACACTTTTGCACGTAACAAAAAATTAGAAATCCTATTGAAATCATCATAATATATACCCTATCCATGAACAATATTATCTTAGATATACACTTAAATGGAAATACATTATATGTTATTCTCACAAAGCCAACAAATTATAAATAACTTATTGGAAAATGGAAAAATAGTAATCCAAGTAACAATCCCTTACTTTTTTTCCACACACACACACAAACAGACAATTGTCTGCAAGTTCTTTTTTATCTACATTTTATACGAAACATAGATAATGCAAAATTACCACATTGATGTGATAATATTTTTTACTTGAGGGAGAAATATTACTCCTTTAACAGTGGCAAGAATCATACTCCCCATTTGGGTCAAGCATCCCCTAAAATTGCCAATAGTTTCCAACAGTTTGGGTTGGTTGATGCTCCCTTACACCCTCACAAGTAGACTTTGAACCTATTGTAGCACTGGAAAAAAAAACATTATGGAAACAAAATCAATTTTTTGTATATGCTATGCATTTGGAATAGAGGAAAGGATCCCAATATCAAACAATTAAAAGGATTTATCATATATAACATAATTGAGGTTCGAGATTGGCAAAGAGAATCAATTTAAATTTTGCATTTTGAATGGTGTTTAGGAAGACAAAATTTCTCATACCTAAATAAAAAACTTCCATAATTTACCAATGTAAAAGGAAATACTCCATAGCACATAACACATGATATAAAAGGCATAAATTTCCAGAATAGGTTTCAATGGATGCCTCAGTATCTATTGGAAAATAATAGGATGAGATGGAGAACCCTACCTCGTGTACATGTGTTGGGAATCAATACATTATATGCAACAAAGGGGAAGAATCCCCTTAGGTCATGTCTCTCATGTGCCTCAAAATTCCCAAATGAAAGAGAGAGTGTTGGTTGTTTAGGGGTAAGACTGTGTGGTATTAGTTTTTAGACATAAATACAAGGGTAGGAAGATGAATTGTTGTCTATATATCTATTTTGATGAATGGTTGGAATAGGTAGATCATGATGTGATGTAAGTTGATGAGGAACATTTTTGGAGTGAAGCTCCATTTGTGAAAGTGCAGTAGTGTTCTATAGGACCTTGTGAATTTCACTAGGTAGTAGAAACTCATTGAGCACAACATGGGTTATGTGGATGGCTAAAAAATCATCAGGCCACATGATATCTCTCTTTTGAGGAAAAGAGGTCGGGTCTGATCAACAATTTGAGATCGTGTCAATGTTGGAATGGGATGTTGATCATTTGGGTATGTTATATTTGGTATGGAATGCTTGAGATATTAGTGTTGTATCACTTGTGATAATTATTGTAAGTAAGTCATGGAATGGAGAGAGGAAACCGACAACATGGGTTGAAGTGTATTAAGGGATGATATAACACTCTTTGGAGGGACTATGAGAGAGGAAAACAAAACATGGGTTATGGTGAATTGGGGATGATGGGGATTTATAATGGAAGAAAGAGAGTGAGGTATGGGTAGGAGGGGTAAGAAGAGGGTTAAAATTTCAAAGGTTCTTGGGGAAAGTTACAACATAGAGAGAAATACATTTATGCAGAAGAAGATTAATAGAGGGTTAAAATGGAGAAGATTTCTTAGGGAAATTTACAACATAGAGATAAATACATTTATGCAAGCTTACTAGTTAGACTATAGCATTATTTGTGATTTCATAGGTTTTTTCATCTTTAAACAGTTTTTTTGTGTTGCAATAGGCATTGTATAATTCATTACAGTGATGTAGATATGAAATGCCTAAGAGTAAATTAGATTAATCGAGGGAGGAGACATTGCATCCAATGGTGTCTCAGAAAGGCCTTATGGAAAACATTATGTGCCCTATGGAAAACATTATTGCATAATGTTTATTAACTAGAAAACGAGGTTTGTCATATTGTACCCAACTGAGATGATAAGGAGAGGGGTGTTATATGGTGGGGAGCTAAAAATGACCTACAAGGTCTTGGGATATGAGATTATTTTGGTTTCATTGTTGAGGATGATCATGGCTAGTTGGTCTTTCACTTAACAATTATTAGTAAAAATGATATTTGGAGAGTGCAAATAATTTTATTTAGTATTAAGATTAAGGAAAGGTATTCTATATTATGGTTTGGAAGAGGGATGATTTATAGTTGAGAATATGGGTCAATATATGGAGATGAATTGGAAAATGCAATGGCATGCTCCTCCATAGATAAGGTGGTAAAGGTGGCTTGGAACTGTAAGAACCTACAATATGTAGCAACATAGTTTGCATTTTTCTTATAGTGGCAATAATTGAGGGGAGGGGAGGGTGTAAGAGGATACCTAGTTGGAAACATTGGTGTTAGAAGGATGTGCATAGGGAGGCTAAGAAGGAGGATGGTTTTGGGAAAGGATAGGGATATGGTTTTGGGAAAGGATAGGGATATGGTTATGGGGGAAAAGGAAGCAATGGTGCTTGTCTAGATTGTGTTCAATATTGAGGGCACAAAGGACTTGATCTAGGGAGGTGATTTCAAATAATTCTACTTCGTGATGAGAAAGAACCAACAATTCAGAATTAAACTTAAGATCCTCTTCAAAATTTGTGATTTGGAGTTAGATCCAAATCTTTGTAAAAATCTCAATATATTGTTGGATGCTTTGAAATGAAGCTTGTTGAAGTTGAAAGCATATGGAAATAAAGTTTTGTAGGTATCCAAGAGGGTAAATAAATTGTCTTAATGATTTTTAGAATTCATCCCAAGTAGTGATATCCTTAGGTTGAGGACCAGTAGTAGTATCTTCATTAAGTTTTATGTAAATGTATGTAGAAGAATATTGTTGAAGATTGGGACACCATATATTTTGTCATGAGAGAAAGAATGCTTACTGAGAGAAAGATGGAATCAATAACATGTAATAAATATGCAATCAAAAAAAAATGACCCTTTCCAGAACTAATGAACCAAAAGAAAATTACCCACGAGGAAATATTGTAGAAGATGCAAGATTTTTATTGAGTAGTTCATAGTCATACTAGCATCATTCCATCTCATTTTTCATTTTGTAATTTACGTTGTTGATATCTATGTGGTAATTCACTTTTTATAGTCTCTATTGGGGATTTATGGGGGTATCCAACAATATCAACAATCACATTAAACACAATGGCATGCTGACAAATCCCATGAATGGGGCACCATAAGAATATAGAGTGCACACACACACACACACACACACACACACACACACAAACACACATGTGTGTGTGTGTAAGGAAACAAAACAATTAATAGGTTCTAAATTCTCAATAACTTATAAGACAACGAACTGCTATTAAGTATAGGATAATAAAGGAATAATAAAAGATTCTTTGAGAAATCATAGAGGGACACTTTCCTCTTAAACTTTCAAATTCTCTTTTTGTTGAAAGAGATTTCTTGATTTCTTGATCCATTTATTGACATGCCCTCTCTGGAGATGATTATGTAGTAATAATTTCTTCCATTTTGTAAGTCTTAACACAATTATAATTGGTGTAATATTAGGTTTCAAACTTGACACAAATGATAAATTCTACATGGATGTGTGTGTTTCTATCTACATATATGCATGCATGCATGTACTATGTATAATGACAAAACAATTTAAGAGCTCTCCAACTCTTGAAAACTACTAATAGAATGACCTACAACTAAATATAATACAAATAACAACATAATAAGTGCTTCTTTTTTAAACCTTGTAGAGGTATGTTCTTAAATATTGAAACTTATTGGAGGGACATGGAAAGAAAAATCAGTGAATTGGTAGGAGATAAGATAATATGTATAAGATTTTTTATTAATGTTCAATAAATGAACACAAAAGTAGTTCAATGGGACTACTAAGTACAATAGCGTCGATCCAAAGTGGGAGTGAATAAAAGAATCCTATATAAATCAAGATGTAGAAATTAAAGTATTGATCTAAGCTAGGATGTGAACATTGCATTGATAATGGAATTCATATCTAGGAGAAAAATGTACAAGGAGAATTGTTCCAAAATCTGGAATAAAAATAATGCAAACTTAACAGGGTCCACTTGAGCTAACTCCCCTAACACTTGATGTTGAATGGAGGAAAATTTTGATAGAATTTTGTTTGGAAGAGGAGTTGGAGGAGGATTTGGACTACATACTGTGTTGTTTCTTGGAAGAGGCCACCTATTGTTGGGGCCTAGGTGACCTCATTTGACTGTTGGTGTGGGATATGAAATGAAAACATTGTTGGGGTCTTAGGCCAAAACACTCCATCATAGATAATTTCCTCACACTTAGGTACATAATAGAGAATACTTGGGACACCAAAGATGATTAATTATGGTTCTTTCTTAATCACTACTACATATTGAAAATTTTGCGATGACTACTTGTGACGAAAGTACCCTTTCGTCACAAAAATCAAGAGAAAAAGTTCAATTTTTCAATTTTGTTATAAATCCAAACCGTATTTATCTCTCTCTCGAAGGAATCAAATGTTTGTCTGTTTTGTGACGATCATCAAGATAGTGAACAATCGTCTGTCTTTCGACGAACTTGTGAATTTGTCACAAGAGCGACGATAAATATTGACCGATACACTATTTGATAAAGTCCATATTGACCGTTATACTCTTTGACAAGGTCAAAATTGATTTGGTCAACTTTCGTCGCAAGAGTGACAATATGACTGTTATGATCGTTATACTCTTTGACAAAATCAACATTGATTTGGTCAATGTTCGTCGCAATTGCAACGACAATGACCAATAAATATTTTACGAATTAAAGATGTTGCGACAATCTTGCTATAACAACAACGGTTCAGAAAGAGTATTTTTGTGTGGAAGTTGTGAAGAATAATGTTGCAGAATATAATTAGAGTTGGGGAAAAAAGTAAAGCAGGTGAAAAGGGTGATGGTAGATGTTATTGTCCTTGAAAAAAATGTTTCATCATAAGTCCCGTAAGAATTTTAATAGAAACAACTACAAAACATTGTAGGAAATATGGGCACGTTGATGACGGATCGAATGAATATCGTCCCATGGTAATTAGCTATATATTCATTATCTATTTTTATATTGTCAATTTTATATAAAATTATATATATGTATATATATTTTGTGAATGTTTTTTATAGTACACACTAATTTTGCATGATTGTTTGTAATTATAAAGTTAGAGTTTCCCTCTAACTTTCTGCAGAATATTGCACCAAGTAGTAGTAGAAATGATGTTGTACAAGCTGAGGAACATGATCAAGCAAATGGGGATCTCATGGAAGAAGATGATGGGACAAATCAAGCTATTGATCCCATGGAAGAAGATGATGGGACAAATCAAATGATCCAAGATTTGTTTTCTCAGACGGATGAGGATGGGGACATTGATGGTATTTATGATGAACCTCTGTTAGAAAAGGCAAATAAACGACTTTATGAAGGATCAAGAGAAAATATTCTCTCTGCTACAATGTTGCTAGTGAACTTAAAGGTTATGAATAATTTGTCGAACACTTGTATGACACATATCCTAAGGTATGTAATATGTTTCATCTCATATTATACATAAATGTTGATTTTTTTCTATTTGTTTTTAGTGTTAATTAATGTGTAAAATAAGAATGCAATTTTTATGATTAATATTCTTTACATTAACTAGTTATTTGTTATGTTGTAGATTGTTAGGTGAATTTTTGTTACCATCGTTAAATATTTTACGTTGCACATATAGAGGTTTGCACGTCATTATGAAAGACATTGGAATGGATTATCAAACTATAGATCCATGTCCTAATGATCATATTATATATTATGGACAACATGCTTCGAAAACAGAATGTCTGCGATGTCTTATCAATAGATATCGAACCGATCAAGTAACAAAAAGGGTGCCTCAAAAGGTTCTTCGTCATATTCCCATACTTCCACGTTTGCAGTGATTGTTCAGGTGTGAAAGCATAGCACAATTTATGGATTACCATACATGTAACAGAAGTGGAGATGTTGTTCTTCGAATGTCTGTCGATGGTTCTGCATTTAGGGAAATTGATGAAAAATAGGCATATTTCAAAGATGAACCTCATAATGTTAGGCTTTCATTGGTAGCTGACGGTGTTAATCCATTCAGAGAGATTAGGTCTATTTACTCAGTGTGGCCTATTTTTGTTATCAACAATAATGTTCCTCCTTTGATGTAAATAAAGAGGGAGCACATAATGTTGACAATGATTGTTCCAGGTATTTGTTTACATTAATTTTTTGAATCTAACATTTTATTTGTTTCATTTTTTTCATAATATCTTTTGTTTATTTGTTTACTTATATATACATGATATCATGGTTATAGTAATTATGTGTAATTTCAAACAATTAGGTAAGTACCAGGTTAAATATATGAATGTATATATCGAGCCTCTTATCGACAAGCTACTAAAGTTATGGGTTGGCATCACTATGTATGACATCTGTAAACTAATCGGGGAGAAGAAATTTAAATTCTGTGGAATACTTTTATGGACAATTCATGATGCCCTAGGACTAACACATTTTTGTGGTATGTAGCATTCTAATATTGTTCTTTAATACTATATAATTTTTTAATAATATCATGATGCATGTTTAATTTTTAAATAATCTCATCGTATAATTGACATTAATCCATTTGTTGCAGGTCTTCAAACAAAGGGTAAATTTGCATGTCTAGTTTGTGGTCCTAAGATGAAGTATCATCATTCAAATTTTTTAGGAAAGGTGGTGTTTGATGAGTATAGGCACCTCCTCCCTAAGAACCATAGGTGTTATAACCCTAAATTGCACCACACATGTAGACCTGGCATCAGACCATCTTACTTACTATTTTTGTGAAGCCAATACAAAACAACTCTTCTTAAAAACATAATTTTTTAAGATGTACGTGCCCTGCACCAATACTTCCCACATATGTATGCTAGTTGTGCCACTAATTCTCATGTACGTATGTTATCTATTCAATTACAGCCCATGTATAGCCACAAAATTTGCAAAAAATAAAAAGTTTCAAGGGATTCGTTGAGATTACAGGCTATTGGGTAGTTTCCCAACCAATTGACCACCTATAGCCCGTCACCCAACTGAATAACCATCTTTTTTTCATATAAAAAGACGTTTTGGGGTCTCATTCCAAGGAGAAATATAGCAACAGTGAAACTCTGCCCATTTTTCTTTCCCCCCTTGCCCCAAGAATTTGCAGCCACATTATGAGTTTTGAGCCAGAATTCCTTATTCTTTCCTTTTCCCTCATCCATAAGCCTATGCCCATTCTCTAAAGAGAAGTGTGAGAGAAGAAGCATACATGGAAGCAGTTGGAGCTTGGTAAAGAGGATCCCAGGACCAGGTTCGAGGAGCAGTCGTTGATCTCATTTTGTAAGTAACTCTGTGAGATTAATATAAAGAAGTACTTTTTCCGTCCCGCCATATGATATGTTCAATATTCATGTTTGATCTACATTTTGTTATGACATCTAACCCATTATTTCATATATATAATGCATGTTCATAGTTTCTTATTTGTCTTTTGGTGAATGCAGGTCATCCTTGGGAGGAGATTTGCAGTCAAGAAGCAACTGAACGCATAGGGATCGACACCAAACGTGGAGTTTAAGGTAAGACTACTAGATCCCTATACTTTGTACTTTATGCATGAATGTGGGGTGTTGTTGGGATAGTTTTTAAAAGTAGGAGACTTTAGATGGTTAGATTTGCCTGCACTTTAGAACCCTAGTGTAGTCCGTAGGGGGGTTTTCCCACTATAGAAAAATTGGCAACCGTACTAGGGAACCTTTAGGGTTTTTAGGGGATCGTTTTGGGTGTCTTAATCAGTTTAATTACCTCTTTGAGTTCTCTATAAGTTACCAATTCTTTAATGGATTCTTGTCTTCCATACCAGTACTCCCTGCCTTGTCATATTTGACTATTGGTTTTCGTTTTTGAGAAGTTACAGAGGTGTATGCAGCTTGCAGTGGGTGTTCCTGCATACATACACGCCCTACCTTTGGACAGTCTACGTACATACGCACCCTACCTTTGGACAGTCCGCGTACATACACAGGCTTCTTAAGTGTCAGTTGTGTGCCTGTGTCAACAAACCTTTTTCTCAATAAGAGGTAGGCATCCTCTTCCCTTATTGAAGTCTAACTTATCAGGGGTTTCTTGGTTTAGTACTGGTCTCTGTAGTTATAGTATTTGAGCCTATGTTTGGCGTCAATTTCTTTATCTTTTAATGATTTCTTGTGTTTTCGTTAAAGGGTTTTTTCGATGAGTGTGTGAGTCTTTTCTATTTTAGCCTTTCTGGTTCTTTCAGTGACTTCGTGTGATCCGCAGTAGAAATGAAGTTAGTTTCTTGGGTCTTGTATTGTCTTTAATTTTCCCTTTAATTTTCTTTAGAAGAAAAGAAAATAATTCATTTTCAAGTTTCTTATTTTTGAAGCGTAAAAAAATAAATCTAGAATCTTGTTTGGTTAAGTAGTTAGGTTAGTTTCCTTTACTTGTCAGGAAGAAAAGTTCTTTCTTAAGTTATTTACTGAATACTTTTACTGAAATTCAATTTTGAGTTTTTTCTTTTAAAAGATCTTAGAAAGAAAAGTTAGTTAGAAAAGTTGGTTAAAGAGTTTTCAATTTCCAAATCTTTGTTTGTTGAAGAAGAAGTAATTTTGTTTCCATCATTTGTTCTTCTCTTTCATCTCTTTACAAACACCATCAATTTCATTTTCGTTCCTTTGAATTAAGATAAACCACTTAAAATTAATGCTTAATTAAAATTAATCAGGCTTTCATCTTTGTAGGGTCCATCAACTAGATTAGGCTAGAGCCTTGATTTAGGTTGGAGAGGAAAATCTTCAAGGCTATAAAAAAAACATAGGAGTCTATGCTAGGGAGTGAAAAATCCCAGTAACGTGGAAATTATCTGGGAACCCCCTCTAACATAGGGTTTAAACAGGAGGTCGCATGTAGAACAGTAGCGGCGATAACCCCTCCAAAACCGGACCAATCGTAGCGGAGGAACGCATATAGAGGAATTATCTTGGGATTACGTTGATCACATTTGCCACAAACCTTCGTGGGTCTCGAATATTTTCGAGGTCCTCATTTGTCCTCTATAACACTTGCTTTTGATACCCTCGATAGGTTTCAGGCTTGATAACCTGCTCATTGAGGTCCACCCTTCTGTCGACTCTACCTGCCTGGTAGTTGTTCATGAGCTGGAAACCTAGTTGCCTTTGATTTTAGGGACTTACACAGGTGACTGTGGGGGTATACCACGGTACCTAGGGTAGACATCGGGCCACGCTTTGCAGATTATACCCAGAGGGTGCTTCCGTGTTTGAGTTTCACTTACACCGGTAAGTTTCTCTAGTGTTGGTTGTTGTAACTGTTCTTCCAACTAGTAATAGTGGTTTACCTCCTGCATCTCATAGGAAATTTTTCTAGTGCATGTTTCAGTCTTCAATGTTAGAAATTGCTAGTGTGTCATTGATCTTATCCCACAGTGGAAGATCAAGAGATATGCTGGTCACAAAGGATTTTGGGCCTGTCACCGGTCAACTTGGAGCCACCACCGCCACCAAGAAGGTGAATACTAGACCAACAAGGGTCTTTTGAGGCGACTGGGCCACAGGAAATTGTACCCGAGCCATTTCTGAGAGGCGAACATTCATTTCCGGAGGGACCAACCATTTTTAACCTTGGAGAGGAATCTCTCGGTCCATATAAATCTTTGATCATCAACTTTTCGGCACCACTTATGATACAACTTTCCCCTCCAATGGTAACACATCATGAGCGTCAGATAATCCTGCAAGCAGTGATGGAAGAAAATGTTGCTAATTCATCAGGGAGTCCCCATACTCCCTCTACGGCTGCCACAACTTGGGGTGTTCCACTTCCTACCTCACCTTTGCAGGTTTGAGCCACTATGTTCTTGACCGCCTCTACCTCGGGCAGTGGTTTGATTCCATCCATGGTGGCGATCATTGCATCGTTTACGCAGAGTGTGATGGGCCCTTTGTTTTCATATGGGATTCCCAACTTTGACACGAACTTAGTCCTCTCCTACTCCACCCTACATAATTTGGTTCTAGGGGAAAGGATATCTAACTCTCCTCTACAAGGCTCAATGGAGGGCACTTCATCCCCCTATAATTCTTTCCCTTATGGCAGGGGTCATATACCTCCATCGTCCCCCTCGCTTGGTGGTGCTTCTCAGCAACCCGCCTGGCCAAACATGAATTACAACTCATTCAGAGTAGGTAATCAAGGACCTTCTTCTAGTACCACATTGGTGGGTTCTTTGTCGTTCTCTTTGTTTCGCATGTTTGGTAACAATGCATTCTCATTGACTGTTGTCTCGGTCAGGTGAAACCCTATTTTTGGATCACAAAATCCTGTGCAGGGTACTATTCCTGCACAGGAGGAACACACTTCTTAAGGACCTTGGAATCCATGGCAGGGATAAGTTTCCTCATTAGGGATGTCGACCAGGGGAAACCCCTTCCATGGTCAATGGAACCCTAGGCAAGGCTCAGTACCTATGCTCGTCCGATTGGCAAGGGCAAACCCTTTCCAAAACCTTTGGAACACAGCATTAGGAGCAATCCCTTCTCAGCCCTCAACGTCCTATTATGGGAGTCAGCCAATGACGTCTCAACTAGCGTAGCATCTGAATGCTAGCCTAGGCCATGGTTTTTACCAGAAACTGAGCCAACAACCTAAATTTTCCTGGAAACCTAGTGCCAGCCAAATCCCATGATCTTATCCTCTTATAGATACTCAACAACCTAAGCTACCATTTTTGGCAACTTTTCATTTTCCAGACTTTTCAATATGTTTGAATGATCCAATCTATCACGATCCATGTTGACCTGCTATGCTGACCAAGTTTCCCTCGGACATTCCAAAGTTCGAAGGCAAGCCTAAAAAAGATCCAGGTAATCATGTGACGACATTTCACCTATGGTGCTCATCCAACTCTTTGAGGGATGACTCCATCCAGTTGCATTTGTTTCAATGCACTCTTATCGGGAGTGCCACAAAATTGTACATAGAGCTCGACCGCTCAAGATACTCTACTTTTGGTGAATTGGCAATGGTTTTCTTAAACCATTTTCAATTACCTATGAGATATGATGCTGGCAAAAAACTATTGGCCAACTTTGAGAAAACAAAGGTTGACCATATATCTGATCACATCTGAGAATGGCGGCACCGAAAGAGTTTTATTAAAGTACCAGTTCCACCAACATTCCTGCTAGAATGGTTCCTTATGTCTTTGGTACCCCAACTATCCAAGGATGTAGAAAGGTCGGGGGTATTTTCGGAGGAAGAAGTGATAATGAGAGCTCAACAACTAGAGATGATTTACTCTCAGTCTGGTTTTCTTTACGAAGTTTTTCCAGATGTGCCACGGTCTATTCTTGATAAGACCAGACATAAGTCAGGACCACATGCTGACAACATTGTTGGTTAACACAAGAAAATCCCACTAATCCACTGTCAAACCAATTGCAACAATTGTCAATACAACTGACAGTGGCTAGTCCAAATCCTAGTTCGGTTGCTCCCCCTACCCAGACATCGTATGTACATAGCGTGAAATCGACGAAGCTAAAGGCCAACCAACAGATCGAAGGGAAGAAAAAACAATGAAAGAAGGGTAAGGGGGATATAAAAACCGACCAATAATGATGGTGGTGGAAACACAGAGAGAAATAAGTCGAATTATCTATGTAACCTCTGTGTGGAAGAATACCCGACTCACCTATGCCCTCAACTCGTGGAGGCCCAAAATTCATTAGCACAACAACAGCCTACAATGTTAACTAACCCATTTCCTCATGGGAAAATTTTAAGTCAAGCCTCTGCGAATGCGGATGGGTGCAGTCAGGGACCCCCTTCGTCATATAGTAATCCCTCGACCTCAAATATATATATTTTGAAAGGTGAAGCTCACATAGCTACTAGGGCACATGATTAGGGAACGCCAAGTACTGCTGAAAAGGGTAAACAGGCCAAAAATATGTTTGTTCCTCTCCATATCGAGAGAACGATGGGTGAAACAATGACACGCATCCTGAAAGGGGCATTGTTATTGGATAAATCGGTAGGTGCAGACACTAACTGATCTCCCTAGATCCACCTAGATCTAGAAAAAAACACACCATAACATGACGCTTTCCTTAAGTTTTAGATATTGAATTTACTAACTAAAGCATGATAGGTGACATACCATTTAAACGTCGCTTCCTCTCGCCATCCCTGTCCTAGATCCGTTCCAACTCTCATAAAATGATGAACCTACAAAAGAACAAAACCAACCAAAGTGATAGTAATAGCATAAACTCAATATAAACCTATGTATGTGATCAAGGAATCATACAATAAAACACAACAAGATTTATAGGAAATAATCATATTACTGTATCATATTAAATGTGA
>SNQJ01S0003621.1:162553-212172 GCA_010110895.2 Picea sitchensis
TAAACCTACGTATGTGATCAAGGAATCATACAATAAAACACAACAAGATTTATAGGAAATAATCATATTACTGTATCATATTAAATGTGAAAGAGAGATTACAACCATGGCCTTGATGTCGTAAGGTCCCTTCCAATTGTCCTTCGTTCCCCACACACTTCCACTCCAAGAATTCTGAGAGCATAGATCTGATAATATTCACAATATATCTTGACAAAATGGCTCATCTAGCCAAGATAACAATCTCCAAAGCTCAATCCAATCCAAGCTAATCCCAAAAGCTACAAAGCTCCAAAGCTCAAAAGATCAAAATTCAACTTTCTCCATGAGAGCTCCTCTCCTTTTATAAGTTGAAGAGGATAAGGTGAGGAGGTTAGGATAATCCCACTAAATCATGAAATCAAGTAAGATCCAAACCATTCGGATGCCACCTCACCATGGAAGTTTCTCCTTCTAGAAGCATCGAGAAGATGCTCGTTTTTTCCACGTATGAGCATTCTCGCACCCTTCTTATAGAGAAACTTGCAAACCTCTCGCAGCCTAGCTATGGTGCAGCCTACGAGAATCAAGCATTCTCGCACCCTAGCCATATAGAAACCTACTAACATCATCTTTAATAGGGTTTTTACAAAGGAGAATGCAACTTCTTTTCTCAGGAAATTTTTTTCTCCCTTCTTTATTTAGGAACTCAGGCCACTGACCCCTCTGAAGGAAATAGATAGGTTTACATCATTAACAGTCATAGGGATGATGAAAATAATGTGTAACAGGCGTTTAAGAAGGCTTCACATAATCCAAATGTGAGGGCCACCTAGAACTAATATGTGGTGGAGGATTTTTCACAAACCCCATGCGCGATGTCTAATTTGGAGGTATTCCAGATCTTCCCTTCACAGAGAAAGGCTCTGTTAGCCACCTTAGGATCCACTGAGACATGTAATCCGGTAAATATCACCCTTGATACAATTAACATGAAGCCTTACCTCCCATACCATGTCGCATTTCAGATAGTAGTGGCTCACCCCATGAAATCTCCGATCCAGAATAGTTTCCATACAGTGGTTGATGAGGGTGCCTCGACATGCATGATGTCGTTGGCATGTTGGAAATCCATTGGTCAACCCGTTCTGTCTCCTTCACCTACTCTTCTTACGACTTTCAATGATCATTCTTTCATACCACATGGAATCATTCCTTCTTTCCCCGTGCAGTTAAGAGGAAAGATCGTGTGCGTCGAAGTTGAAGTGGTTGATGTGCCTCTCGACTACAACCTCATGTTAGGAAGGAGTTGGACATATTCCATACATGCAGTGGTTGCCACATTTTTTTAGGTCTTGTTGTTTCCACATGAGGGTTGAATCATGACCATTGATCAATTGTCCTTCTCCAGACCTGACCCTTCATCGGGGGCATCCATGGTCCTGGTGATTGATAACCCACAACCCAGTGCCATCAACATGGGGGTTGGTTTGTTCCCACCTCTCATGGGTAATTTTGATTACCTACCTCCTTCTGTCGATGTCAAAATGATATCGGTTGTCCCCGAACAGCCTAAGGCTAAAATATTTTCAGTGTCATCGTTCTGCATGACTTACTTTAATGATCTATGGATTCTTCCTTCCCCATCAGCCACGATGGAAGGGATAGGGAACCATGGCATGCCCATGCCCTTGTCTATGGCATAAGTTGTGTACTCCATAGTCTAGAAAAATTCTATCGACCCCGATCCGACTGCTACATAGGAATTAGATCTAGTTCTCGAGCCTTCTTGGGCTCAAGGTTCCCTTTCCACTAATGATTATTTAGACTTGGTATTTCCCTCTGATGAGGTGATTTTAGGGGCATTGACTGGTCTAGACAGACCTTGGGATGATCTCCATCAAAGATCATATTTCCTCCCAGACTTAGGAAGAATAGAGGCAGGAGAATTTGTGTTGACTATGACTGGTGATAGGTCTTGTCCTATCAATCCTCTGGCTACGCATGCAGTTTATGCTAAGGGTAATATGGCAACCATCGCTAAAAAAATACCTATTGATATCTCCAGAACCCCTGGTGTCATGGAGAATGTCTTCATCAGATCGGACTGTTCCCCCGAGGAGATTCATATCTATACATATTTATTTAAAGAATTCCACGATGTTTCTTCTTGGTCTTACGAGGAAATGTCAGGCATTGATCCAAGAATCGTCGAACATGAGATTACGACTTACCCTGATGCCAATTTGGTCTGGCAGAAGCTTCATCCAGTTAATCCTAAAAAAGAAGCAACTATTAAGGTTGAAGTAGAGAAACTACTCAAAGTTGGTTTCATTTACCCCATCCAATTGACTCAATGGGTGTCGAATCTCGTTCCAGTCAACACAAACCAGGGAACGATTTGTGTATGTATGGAATTTTGTGATTTGAACAAGGCTTGTCCAAAGGATAATTTCCCCACCCCATTCATTGATCAAATCATCGATGAATGTGCAAGTTGTGAGGTATTTTCTTTCATGGATGGTTTCTCAAGATACAATCAGATACAGATTAAGCCTGAAGACCAACATAAAACAACTTTTATCTGTCTATGGGGTACATTTTCTTATCGGAAGATGCCTTTTGGCCTAAAGAATGTTGGAGCCACTTTTCAACAGGCCATGTCTTTTACTTTTCACGATCTCAGAAACCTAGTCGAGGCTTATCTCGATGATTTAGCATCACGATATCGTAAGAGAGTTGATCATCCCACACACCTCTAACTTATCTTTGAGCGATGTCGCTATTATCGGATTCGCTTGAATCCAAAAAAGTGTAGTTTATACGTGATGTTAGGTCATCTATTAGGTTTCATAGTGTCAACAATAGGGACCATGGTCGATCCTCTAAAGGTTGAGGTGATAGTTCAATTGCCTCCCCCTTGCACAGTCCCTTAGCTTCAGAGTTTACAGGGAAAAGCCAATTTTCTTCGGCGTTTTATCGCAAACTATGCCGAGATCACTAAAGGGTTTATGCGTTTACTGAAGAAGGGAGTTCCTTTTCATTGGGATGAATTCGCTCAACACTCTTTCGAAGCATTGAAATGTGCCCTCATGTCTGCCCCTCTACTTCGGCCACACAATTATAATAAAGATTTATTTTTGTATTTGGTCACGGCAGAGTCGACCATCGGTATGGTCTTGGTTCAGGAGGATGATTTTCTTGAAGAACACATCATTTATTACCTGATTCGAGGCCTGGTTGGACCAGAACGCAACTACTCCCACTTTGAAAAACTTGTGTTGGCAGCAGTACATGGTGTCCAATGGTTTCTTCACTATATCTTGTTCCGCAAGACCATCGTCATTGTCGTTGTGAATATGTTCCAATACATGTTGACATGACATGTAATCGGTGGAAAGATCAATATATGGATCGTTATCCTCCAGGAATTTGACTTTGCTTTTGTTTCTGCGAAATATAAAAAGTCATTGGTCTTTGTAGAACTTGTATCGGAACTTCCGGTCAAGATAGGTGATGTTACGCTCGAAGAATCACCGATTAAAGGAGATATTTTTCTGATTTCATCTTTGGACCCCTGGTATGGAGATATACTAGTCTATCTCTAGACTTTGAAGTGCCCTGCCTCTACTTCTCAGGATGAGCGTTGATGTATATGCCATCAGGAAAAAAATTATCTCATACTCAAAGACACTTTATATCATCGAGGTGTAGATTGCATCCTTCATCGGTGCCTTACTCATGAAGAAGAAAAACTTGTGCTTAACGACTACCACGTTGGAGCATGTGGTGGTCATTTTTCTGGGTTGGAAACAACCCAAAATATTCTACGAACCAGTTACTCTTGGTCGAAGTTAATCAAAGATTACGTTGAATCAGTCAAGAAGTGACACCCATGTCAAATCTTCTCACGGAAGATGAGGACACATCCTGCTCCCATGTTTCCCATCATCATTTTTGGCCCCTTCACTAAGTGGGGGATTGATTATACTACATGCCACCCCCCTTCATCCAAGGGGAATTGCTATATCTTCATAGTAGTAGACTACTTCACTAAGTGGGTAGAAGTTATTCTAACGTTCAAAAATGATGGAGAGACATAAGCTCTCTTCTTGTTTAATCAGATAATAGAAAGGTTCGGCATCCTGAAGGAGATTGTCACTGACCATGGAAGTCACTTTCAGAATAAAATGATGTTTGAGTTAACGTCAAATCTAGGGTTGAGACAAGAACACTCATCACATTATTACCCACAAGCAAATGGTCAGGTGGAAGATATGAATAAGTCTCTCAAGACCATTCTACAATGAACGATCAATTCGGCCAAGTCAAATTGGCATTTGATGTTGTACTCGTCATTGTGGGCCTACCGAACGTTTGTAAAGACTGCCACTGGTTTCTCACATTTTCAACTCGTTTACAGGTTGGAAGCAGTCTTGCCTATAGAATGTCGGATCCCATCTCTTAAGTTGGTAGTACAGTTATTTCCAGACACTTCACCGCTTGAGGAACGCTTATTATATCTCGAGCAACTCGATGAGCAACGACGTGTTGCATCTATGGCTAATTAGGATCACAAGCAGAAAGTCAAGTGTCAGTATGATCGGTCCGTTTGTCCTCAGATTTTGTCTGAAGGAGACCTTGTCCTGGTCTATGACCAAGATAAGGATCCCCTGTGGGCAGGCAAGTTCAAACCCATGTGGTTCGGACCATTCATCGTGAAGGAGGTATTAAAGAAGGGCACTTATCGTCTGGTTGAATTTGAAGGGAAATCTTTAGCGGAGCCTAGAAATGGGCTCTACCTCAAGAAGTATTACTCATAGGTCGGTCACCTTGGGTGACTTATTGTATATATGTATAGTTCTTATACATTTTTAGTTTTTGTCTTTTTGTTTTATGGACATGTCATTTTTTATGTCAATGTTTTCATTGTGGTAGATGTCAAGTAAATCAGACATTTGCATTGGATTCGCGAGCGGTGCTAGCCAACACACTTAGAGGCTTTCTTCTGCAGCTTGGGTGATCTTCACACCTCAAGGCCAATTGTTATCTTCTGGAGGTATCTGTTTAGGTGACGCCACAAACAATGTCGCCGAATACAATGCAGTAATAGATTTTCTTCTTGATGCTTTGTCACATGGTATCTCTTACCTCCGAGTCTACTTAGATGCACAATTGGTTGTGTCCCAGTTAAATGGGGTTTACCGCGTTTATGATCCTACTCTACATCGACGATTCCTTAGGGTACGTCTCTTATAACGTTGTTTTAATTACATTATGTATATCCATGTTCCTAGGAGATTGAATCAAATGACAAATACTCTAGCTAATCAAGTAGTATTAGATTGGCATATTTCACACACGTAAGAAAACGCACACACATACACATGTAAATACATTTGTAAATAAATGTAACCCATAAGACAAATATATATATAGATATCAAAAGTATCAAAGTACATAGGTGGGCACAAGTGCCTTAAAAAATAATGAGTCTGGTATACAATGCGGGGCTTATGCCCTCAAAAATATACAAATAGTGCCCTTGGCATGAAAATGGTCCACCCTAAGCTAAGCACGAGGTCTATTGGCCCTGCCATAGTGGACTATAGTGTTTTCCAAATGCCAAAATAGCTAGACCCAGGTCTGTGGCACCCCAACAACATGAGGTTGCATAGATGGCGGGAGATCCTCCATCTCAGCCATGGGCATAGTATGGGTGAGTGCGGTCAAGTTCTGCTCCACTCGTCTCAAAACTCTCCCAGTCTCTCCGACTGGAGGTAACCCCGTTGCTGCTGTTGATCCGACGACCGCTACTTGTAATGCCTCTGGTCATGGATGGAACCTGCTCCATGCAAAATCAGTTGGACACACTGGTCCCACATCTGTACATAACAGATACAAAGTTGTCAAGTACTCTAGTATACATAAAAATGATATATATATAAATAAACTAAAAAATTAAAACTTTTAAAAGAAAATGTACCTAACTCTCCTCGCTCTTCTCCGGGAGGTACGGGCATGTCAAGATCACTGGATAAGTTGATCCCAGCATAGGGGTAGTCCTCTATAGCCGACATCTACTGAGACCACCAGTTGAAAAAAGTATCATCGAAGGCCTCAATGGTCCTCCCTCCCCACTGTCATGGAAGCAATGTTGCCCATCTGCACACTGCTGAGAAGGAGGCCACGTGCCCTCGTACTGTCTTTCGTGGACTAAGAATGGGTACCCTCTTGAAGAATAAAGAGCACAGAATAGTCTCGAACCCAAAGTTCTTGGTTTTCCACCCACGACACTTTGTGAGTTGTCTCTTCATGCACTCTAGCATGGTTGTGCTCCAATCGAATACGCGTGCATTTAAGCATTGTATTATGCAATGCATATGCGCCCTGGAGGCCTGATGTAAAGCTGTGGATCCAGTGATCCGCCCAATAAGTAAAAATATCACTTTTAGTGATAGTTTGGTGATTTTGTGGATCGGTACCTAGGAACCCACTTTATCTGTTATGGCCTCATAGTGTTGCTCGATCAACTCGACAATGTTGTGAGGCCCAGAGGGAAAAGCATGAAGGTTGATTGGTTCCCCTCTCCTTGAGAGGTCAGTCAAAAAATAAATAGCTTCAGTCATTGGAGTCAACGAATGTCCCTCGAGCATAAATTCCTATGCATTTGGGTGCCAGTAATCCCCTAAGGCGTTCAACAGCCTGGGTTGTGCCCTCATAAGTGGACACCAGAAGAATTTCCACAACCCACATTGTTTCAATGCGGTGACATCAGCATGGTCTTCCTCGACCAGTATATCAATGTCCTCATGCTCCCTCTCTCTCCAATGGACATACATTATGAAAAATGTCAGTTCAAAGAGGAGTCAAATAATGCATTTTCACTTTTTTCATATGTTAGAGGTTGTATGCGGGTTGTACTGGGCACAGTCGCGTATGTACGCGGGTTGTACTGGGCACAGTCGTGTATGTACGCGCGAAGATTAATCTGTTCCCATGTGCATACACGGGTTGTGCTTACACATCCCACGTACACGCAGGGCTGACCTTTTTAAAGGTGTGTGCCCCCCTAAAAAGAAAAATAAATGCAAAAAGAAAGAATGGAAATGCAGGAGGATCTAGGTTGTACTTACTTGGTCCAAGAGGAAGTTCGTTTCTCCCATTGAAGCTCCCAGAATCAACTTCTTTCACAAAGGGGTGTTTTTGGATTTTTTTTCAATTCCCAATTTGCAATGGTGATAATGAGCTGCCAACTTCTATTTATAGACGTTTTTTGCCCTTTTTGTCATTTTTTGACCCCCTTTATCGTTTTTTCTGGCTTGAAAATCTAGTAACGTGGTTCTTAGGTTTCTCATTGAATGTTACGATACACTTTACCTTTGGTTCGACGAAGTTTTTTTGGGAGTTGGTGTACTTTTAAGGTCCTTTGGTAAAAAGTCATTTTTCCAACTTTGTGCATTTAAGTTAGGATTCCACCTCCACTTGTTGCACCTCATTGTATTTTTATCTTTACCATAGGATCGACCCCACCAAATTGTGACACAGAACCATCTTTGCTTCTCTAGAAGTGTCGTAATTTAGTGGTAGAGCCTACCCCCACATGGATGCCCTAGGTAGATCCTGGTTGCATTTTGGTGTTCGTGTCGTCGGTAATGACTATAGGCTCGGGAGTCCTTTTAGTATTGTTTTTATTACGATTTTGAGCCTTCACGTGTCTAATATATTATCACTCTTGACCTCACCCTCGAGACTCCCAAAAAAATGGGTCTTCTTTTAAGCCCTTTTCAGACCCTCTAAACATGAAAAAATTGTCGAGCGATATTGTTGCCCTTCATGCTCGCCAAACTAAAATTTGAAGGCACATATTTCCGGTGGTAGTTTACCCCTTTTTTAGTCCGAATGGTCAATTTTACGAACAAAGCTATACTCTAGGAACTTCGGTTCGCTAGAAGAGTATTTTCAGGTATAAGTTTAACCCTTTTTTCGGGCCTGAGGGACTAAATTTACGAAAAAGGAACCCCCATGGAGTCCATAGTTAAGCTCTTTTCAGACTCCCTAAAATTGAAAACATCATTGAGTGAGCTTGTTTCTTCACACTCACTAAACCGGTCCATAAGAACATCCATTACGGAGTCAATAGTTAAGTTCTTTTCAGACTCCTTAAAAGTGAAAAGATCGTCGAGTGACCTTGTTCTTTCACACTCGTTAATTGGTTCAGAAAAAACATCGATTGGCATGAGTGGACCCCTTTTCTGGCATGTAGATTAAGGAGGAAAAAGGTACACCTCGGGAGATTCGTCTTGTCGGGAGAGTTCTCTTTAGTAGATTTTATACTTTTTCGAGCTAAGGAGACTAAATCTAGAAAAAGGCAGTGAGTCCATAGTTAAGCTCTTTTCAGACTCCTTAAAATTGAAAAGATTGTTGAGTGATCTTGTATGTGTCACACTCATTAAAATGGTTTGAATAGACATCTTTTCGGTGCTATTTTATCCCTTTTTTGAGCAGACTAGACTGTCTTCAAAAAAGGTTCCCCAGTGTAGTCTTCTTTTTCCCTTTTTCTGACTCTCTAAAAATGAAAAACCATCGAGCTTACCTTCTCTGGGCTCGTTTAAAATTACATTGAAGGGCATTATCATTGTGTCTTATCAATCACATTTTCATTCATGCATCTTTGGCCTAATGTCGGATCCGTCTTTCTTTCAACTGAACCTTTGAAGCATGCTTTATACGCAAGCCTTGTAGCACTTTGCCTTTGTGTCTTGACACCTTGACCCATGGAGGAATTTTCACGAGTGTCCTTTACCTACACATTTATCCTTTCTCTGATCATTAGTGTGTTCCTTGCACTTGGAACTAGTATGCTTGCAACACTCGTTCCTCCTTTGTAACGTAGCATTCTTTTATTCTTTTTGAAGTTTTCAAAATATTGAAAAAGACAAAAAAATCAAATATACCCCCAAAAGAAGATGGAAAAAGTATTTTCTTTTTATGGTAGCACAATGAGTCGCCCTTGGACAAAGCACATCCTTCTTTTTGTTCGTCAAGCTTTGGGATTTAATATGACCTTAGGAAGTTGTTCTCGTAACATAGAGCTATGTCCTCCTCCATTTGGTTATTCTTCCAAACATATGGAGAGTTTGTGTTGCCTCTTGCATCATGAACTTATGTCAATGTCATGTTGCATGAGTCTGATCATTAGTCGTTCTATTGTCCAAGGGATTTTTTACCCAACTTGAGTCATCCTTTCTGTAGTTTGTCTCTTGACCTCATGCCTGACCATCCCTAAATTCCAATCAAGTCCTTGTTCGAAATCAATGAAGTTATTTTCATAATCATCGAGATCCTCTTGTTTGTTCCCCGACGAGCCATCGAAGACCTCCGGGTAGTGAATTTGTACACACATTGCACCCCTACCTAAGTTTTGAAGATCTTGATGTTGTTTCTTGAGCTTTGAAGACCTCATCTCCATCCATCAAGCGTCGTTGGCTTCTTCAAGATGGATATTATACATGTATATGTTTTGATTTTGAGATGTAGATCTGTTGTGTATTTCTTGCGGCTACACTTTATATAGTTATATGACATGGATATGCCGTGTATTTGATTGGCAGCCATGATTTATTTCATCTCGAGTATGGGTATGCCCGCCTCAGTGAGACAATTTTTATTTTGCAGATGGCACCTCCCGAACTTCAGTCCCGAGCTCACTTGCTCCATACTTTGGTAAAGATTTGTAATGTATTTCGGCCATCAGATGATATTCTAACCTCACACATTAGGGGGCATCTGTTATAACCCTAAACTGCACCACACATGCAGACATGGCATTAGGCCATCTTACTTACTATTTTTGTCAAGCCAATACAGAACAACTCTTCTAAAAAACATAATTTTTGAAGATGTACGTGCCCTGCACCAATACTTCTTGTGTATGTATGCTATCTACGCCACTACTACCCGCATACGTATGATAATTGCGCCATTACATCCTGCGTATACCCACAAAAGTTGCAAGGGATTCGTTGAGATTACTGACTATTGGGTAGTTTCCCAGCCAATTGACTGCATATAGCCCGTCACCCAACCGAATAACCATATTTTTGTCATATAAAAAGAGGTGTTGGGGTCTCATTCCAAGGAGAAACATAGCAACAGTGAAACTCTACCCATTTTTCTTTCCCCCCTTGCCCCAAGAATTTGCAGTAACATTGTGAGTTTTGAGCCAGAATTCCCTATTCTTTCCTTTTTCCTCATCCATAAGCCTATGCCCATTCTCTAGAGAGAAGTGTGAGAGAAGAAGGATATGTGGAAGAATTTGGAACTTGGTGAAGAGGATCCCAGGACTGGGTTCGTGGATCAATCGCCGATCTCATTTTGTAAGTAACTCTATGAGATTAATATAAAGAAGTACTTTTTCGGTCCCGCCATATGATGTGTTCAATATTCATGTTTGATTTACATTTTTTTATGACATCTAACCCATTATTTCATATATAGAATGCATGTTCATAGTTTCTTGTTTGTCTTTTGGTGAATGTAGGTCATCCTTGGGAGAAGATTTGAAGTCGAGAAGCGACCGAACGCATAGGGATCGACACTGGATGCAGAGTTTAAGGTAAGACTACTAGATCCCTATACTTTGTACTTTATGCATGAATGTGGGGTGTTGTCGGGATAATTGTTAAAAGTAGGAGACTTTACACAGTTATCTCTGCCTTCACTTTAGAACCCTAGTGTAGTCCATAGGGGGTTTTTCCCACTATAGCAATAGGTATCGTACTACTAAAAAACATATTTTCAATGGGAAAGAACATACTGGTTTAAAGCCACAAAGAATGACACCTCATCTATGGAGGTTGGAATATAATAGAAATCGTCAAGGTACTCAATTTCTTTATGTATCTTATATCATGTAATGTTTTGAATGTTTATTTTAATCATTGAATTTATTTTACCATATTTGATAATTATTTTTGTGATTTCTTTTATTCTTCATGAAGGTCACCATCATGAAGGTATTAATAATGGTCTTCCACGAGGAATTAAATGTTATCCCACTCAATTCATGAGGTTTCCCTACTATGAGGAACTAAAAATAACTCATTTGTTTGATATAATGCATATCGGGAAGAATGTGACAGAAACGTTATGGTGGATCATAGATGGTAGGAGGGACAAAGAAAAAATTGTCAAAATTTGTATTGACATTTAGGAAGTCAATCATGCAATGCGAAGTGTGACCTGATCAAATAGATCAGATGGACTAGACCGAAATAACCTTCCATGGTTATTAACAGAGCAACAAATCAATGATGTAAAAGAGGTCATTCAAAGAATTAAATTTCCCACGGGTTTTGCTTCAAACATAAATAATATCTTAATGAAGAAAGGTGAATTTGGTGGGGAAAAACACATGATTGGCATACCTTCATTAAGGTAATAATTTTGGTATACATATTTATATATATTGGCTGTGTACATCTTTTAATTTTTAATTTTTTTTGTCTACTTTGGTCGAAACAAATAACGATTCATTTTTTTGTTACAATATGTTCTACCGCTATCTCTCCCAAACGAATTTGACAACAACGTCAAACAAGTTATATATGATCTTGGAAAATACATGAGGTAAGTAGTTGTGATTTATATGAAAAACGTTCTTTCAAATTATTGTTGTACTTAATGACATGTTTTTTACTTGTGATGTAATATATTATATTATGGTATGTTGAAACATGTTATTTTCTTATGTCATGATCTCATGTAGATGGTTTTCATTGAAAGAAATCCAAGAAGATGATATAAAGTATTATAAGAGAGAAATTCATCATCTAATGTGTGAAATGAAAAAGTATATACCTCCAACATTTTTCAATGCACAAGAACACTACCTCATACACCAAGTTGAGGAGATTGGAATTTTTGGACCTATTCACACAAGGTCAATGTGGATGGTGGAGAGGAAATTAAAATCAATGAAGGTGTTGGTTAGACAAAGAGCACATCCTAAGGGTTCTATGGTGGAGGGATATATGGTTTATCAATACATGGTGTATATTAGTAAGTATTTTCCTAAATTAGCAGCGCCAACTATGCATGCAGTGGATCACATTTGGAATGTGAATTCCATCAAAAAATTTGAAGATCAGGAGCATATATTGGGGAAAGGTAGAATGAAAAAAATCAGAGGTAATATATTAATAATTGTGGAGATTTATATTAATAATACATATAAATTTTCAATTTTTGTGTATATGATCATACTCATTAATATATAAATATAATTTATTTCATAAATTATTAATATTTATAACTTGCATGGATGTTATAAGTAATATTTAATATTCGTGAATTATGATTTTTTGATAACTTCTCAAGAGTGGGATGCATTGCATTTATACATGCAAACAATCTTGACTGGATGGATGTATGGATTGAATGATGTAAACAACATAATGGAGGTAGGTTATCATGGAAGCAACTATCTGAATTGGTTAGAGAAGCTCATCGTAACGGAGATGCCAATGTTACACAAAGGGAAATTGATTTAGCATATGATTTAAAATATGGACAGGTAAGAAAATTCACCCATTTTATTCAACTATTTTATGTTATATTAATGTGACTACATGTGTACTGTATTTTTCAGATACTTTCCAAGTTATATAAATATATATGTTAATTTATTAATTGACAATGCATCTTTTACATATCTCGCATATTGCAGTTGAAACACCAAAAGGCTATGTGGTGCAATGGTTGTAAATTTCGCATCAAACAATTGGATGAAACTAGGAAAGCTTTTGATACTAGGATAACTACAATATTCCAAGTCACTAATGTTTCCTCTAGGAGTGACAGACATCCTCGAGAATCTAAAAATAGATACTATGGGTATTTAAATGATATACTTGAGTGTGACTTTAATTCCTTCAAATTAGTTATTTTCGATGTCAAATGGTATAGGTTACGAATGCATGAACGTGATGAGGAAAGAACTGTTATTCAACATGCCAACGGATTTCCAATGAGTAAAACAACAGTGTTTGAAAGAGGACATGATCTCTATGTTTTTTCAAGCCAATGTGAACAGGTATTTTACTCAAATGTTCTGGGTGAGAGGGATTGGTCATTTGTTGTTAGATATGACCCAAGAGGAAATCCAATTAAGTATACTCATTTACAGGAAGAAGATGATATTGAAGATCAAGAAGATGATTCACCAGATCAGACAAAGACGAAAGATCATGCAGGGTCGGCAGATGAAGAAGATGAAGAAGATCATGATCGAGGTGTAGGAGACAATATTTCAATTCTTGATGATGATGTCGATGAAAATATGCTCGAAAATGACATTGATGACGATGATGATATCGCCAATCCTTTCAACATTGTTTCTAAACCGGATTATGATACGTATGTCGAGTTTGATGAAGAAGATCAAGATACAAAATAAGGATGATTACACAGATGTTGAGGTTGGATTAGGTACGTGACTATATATTTTAATTTGTATGAATTATTATCTTAAAATAATTTACTTATAATGTCATGGGTTAATTACATGTTTTTAAGTTTTATGCGACATTTTTGTATCCTATGTTACATGTTGTTTAATTATTATGTGAAACCTAAAAATAGTTGCCAATATACTAAAGTACATGGTAAACTAAAAATATCATTTACAAACACAATTTCATGTACCTTCATTAATTTTTGTTTTTGTAGTTTCTATGCATGAATCTTAATAGGACGTTGCTTTAGATTATTTTCTATTTTATAGATTGGGTATTTGGGATCAATTTAGAGTGATGTGAGGGGGAGGGGAGGGACCATATGAGCTTCCACCTTCATGTGGTTGGCCTTGTTTGGTAGAGGATAAATTATTCTTGAAACCAAGAGAATCTCTTTCATTTTTATACCATCATGATCGTAGATGTCATCAATATTGTTGTCATAGTATTGCATCAACGAAGTTTCGATGAATGTGTTTTTCATTTCTATAGAATTTTTTTTGAAACACTATTTTTCTTTCAAAGTACACAAATTGGTTGATGCAAGTTTTAAGTTTGCATCATTTTTCTTTCAGGTTCTTCATTAATGTATATACAATGTATCTATGTCATAGTTGTGATGAAAATTCCCTCTTTTTCTTTGATTTCTTAATAAACACCATAAAAATACTCCCTTGCAGTACTAGATGCGGGGATGTGTGTACTGTTGAACGAATTTTACAAGGAACAAGGAACAAAAATTGTTCTAGGACTAGACATGGGCAAAAGTGACCTATGAATGGGGCCAACGTTGAAATTTTTTCAAACTGTTTCTGTATGCACTTAAATTTGACATGTATAGAATATTCACATGCCTTAATGATATGGGAGGGTTTTTGGACTCAAATTTGACTCACACACCCACTTTCTTCCATCATCAAATCATCATGTAAACCATAAACCCTATTTTTCATATGTTCTAGTACATATGTTAATGATTCCTAATTTCATATTTGTATTTGACTCAAGGTACAACTAGCTTGCAAAGTATCAAATTTTAATTTCAAATTGATAAACCAAATATGAAATGAATCCTAATTAAAACCATCAAGTGTTGGAATTTGTCATTTAAGTGTAGTTTCATGTAGTTATATTTTAAAACATAGAGAGAGTAGTCTCTATAGAAGTAGAGAAATATATTGATATTGGATTCTCCTCTAAGTTGATGTTGATCTTTTTAACCTTCAAGAATAGGTACTAGAGGATAAAATTAAGGATAATAATCAAGGATAATTTAGTACCCATCACGTATGCAAACATTTTTGTCGATAAGAGAGACAAAGAAGGGAATTCGTCAACCAGAGACAAGGAAAGGATATCGTCGCTAGAGCGACAAATGTAAAAAATCTTGCGACGAATTAGTTATACTATAGACGAAAAAATTTCGTCGATAGTATAGCTAATTCATTGCAAGTATCTTCAAATGTAAACATGGGATACAATTCGTCGCCTTTCTTCATTTTTCTTTCAGGTTCTACATTAATGTATATACAATGTATGCCTGTCATAGTTGTCATGAAAAATACCCTTTTTTCATTGATTTCTTAATCAACACCATAAAAATATTCCCTTGCAGTACTAGATGCGGGGACGTGTGTATTGTTGAACCGAACATAAATTGTATTAGGACTAGACACATGCAACAATGACCTTTGAATGGGGCCAAGGTTGAAATTTTTTCAAACTATTTCTGTATGCACTGAAATTCAACATGGATAGACTATTCACATGACTTAACGATATGGGAGGGTTTCTAAACTAAAATTTGACTCACACACCCACTTTCTTCCATCATAAATTCATCATGTAAACCATAAACCCTAATTTTCTTTCAAAGTACACAAATTGGTTGTTGCAAGTTTTAAGTTTTCATCAATCTTTCTTCATTTTTATTTTAGGTTCTACATTAATATTGTATATACAATGTATCTATGTCATAGTTGTGATGAAAAATCCATCTTTTTCATTGATTTCTTAATCAACACCATAAAAATACTCCCTTGCACTACTAGATGTGGGGACGTGTGTATTGTCGAACGAATTTTACAAGGAACAAGGAACTGAAATTGTACTAGGACTAGACATGGGCAACATTGACCTGTGAATGGAGCCAACGTTGAAATGTTTTCAAACTATTTTTGTATGCACTAAAATTTGACATGGATCGACTATTCGCATGACTTAACGATATGGGAGGGGTTCTAGACTCAAATTTGACTCACACACCCTCTTTCTTCCATCGTCAATTCATCATGTAAACCATAAACCCTAATTTTATTTCAAAGTACACAAATAGGTTGACGCAAGTTTTACGTTTTCGTCAGTCTTTCTTCATTTTTCTATCAAGTTCTACATTAATGTATATACAATGTATCTGTGTCATAATTGTGATAAAAAATCCCTATTTTTTGTTGATTGCTTAATCAACACCATAACAATACTCCCTTATAGTACTAGATGTGGGGACGTGTGTAATGTCGAACAAATTTTACAAGGAACAAGGAACGTAAATTGTACTAGGACCAGACATGGGCAACAGTGACCTGTGAATGGGACCAATGTTGAAAATTTTTCAAACTGTTTCTTTAAGCACTAAAATTTGACATGGATAGATTATTTGCATGCCTTAACGATATGGGAGGGTTTCTTGACTCAAATTTGACTCACACACCCACTTTATTCCATCATCAATTCATCATGTAAACCATAAACCCTAATTTTATCTCAAAGTACACAAATTGGTTGACGCAAGTTTTAAGTTTTCATTTGTCTTTCTTCATTTTTCTTTCAGGTTTTACATTAATATTGTATATACAATGTATCTATGTCATAGTTGTGATGAAAATTCCCTCTTTTTCATTGATTTTTTAATCGACACCATAAAAATAATCCCTTTCATTATAGATGCAGGGATGTGTGTAATGTCGAATGAATTTTACAAGGAACAAGGAACAAAAATTTTATTAGGACTAGACACGGGCAACAGTGACCTTTGAATGGGGCCAACGTTGAAATTTTTTCAAATTGTTTCTGTATGCACTGAAATTTGACATGGATATATTATTCACATGCCTTAATTATATGGGAGGGTTTCTAGATTCAAATTAGACACACAAACCCACTTTCTTCCATCACCAATTCATCATGTAAACCATAAACCCTAATTTTCTTTCAAAGTACACAAATTGGTTGAAGCAAGTTGTATGTTTTCATCAGTCTTTCTTCATTTTTCTTTCAGGTTCTACATTAATGTATATAAAATGTATATGTTTCATAGTTGTGATGAAAAATCCATTTTTTTCATTGATTGCTTAATCAACACCATAAAAATACTAGACACAGGCAACAGTGACATGTGAATCAGGCCAACATTGAAATTTTTTCAAATTGTTTATGTATGCATTGAAATTTGACATGGATAGACTATTTGCATGCCTTAATGATATGGGAGGGTTTCTGGACTCAAATTTGACTCACACACCCACTTTATTCCATCATAATATCATCATGTAAACCATAAACCCTATTTTTCATATGTTCTAGTAGATATGTTAATGATTCCTAATTTAATATTTTTATTTGACTCAAGGTACAACTAGCTTGCAAAGTATTGAATTTTAATTTCAAGTTGATAAACCAAATATGAAATGAATCCAAGCATAATTTGATATTGTCGCAAGAGAGACGAATGTAAATAATCTTGGGACGAATTAGCTATACTATCGACGAAAAACATTCATCAATAGTATAGCTAATTCATCGCAAGAATGTGTATTTGAATGGTGTTACATGGTTTGCAAGGAGTGTAGGGATTATATGGTGCAATGTAGTGTAGTCTATAAGAACAATCTCTATGCCAAACCTAAAAATGGATAGTACCATATCTTATTCATAAGACAAATATTCTTTGTATGTTTCCTTTGTGGTGGCTCAAGCCCTCGCACATAATGCATGACAATGAAATGTAACAATTTGACTATTGAATGATAGTGTTATGTCACCCATGGTTAAGGAAAGAACATAAGGTTCTTAGGTCCTATTTGAATCTTCTTAGAATTGAGATTCATTACATAGTCCTTGAAAAAGAAAAAAAGACTTATGTAGTGGATATTTGGTCTTTGTGTGGGACATTTTATGCCATTAGTATGTTTTGTACAAAAATAATGGATCTTGGGGACTACACCATGGTCAAGGGACAAAACAAATTAGGACCTTAGGAACGAAACAAATATTTTGCAGTACTAGATGCGGGGACATGTATACTGTCAAACAAATTTTACAAGGAACAAGGAACGGAAATTGTTCTAGGACTAGACACGGGCAATAGTGACCTATGAATGGGGCTAACGTTGAATTTTTTTCAAATTGTTTCTATATGCACTGAAATTTGACATGAATAGACTATTCGCATGACTTAACGATATGGGAGGGTTTCTGGACTCAAATTTGACTCACACACCCACTTTCTTCCATCATCAATTCATCATGTAAACCATAAACCCTAGTTGTATTTCAAAGTACACAAATTGGTTGATGCAAGTTTTAAGTTTTCATCAGTCTTTCTTCATTTTTCTTTCAAGTTCTACATTAATATTGTATATACAATGTATATGTGTCATAGTTGTGATGAAAAATCCCTCTTTTTCATTGATTTCTTAATCAACACCATAAAAATAGTCCCTTGCAGTACTAGATGCGGGGACGTCTGTAATGTCGAACAAAATTTACAAGGAACAAGGAACGGAAATTGTACTAGGACTAGACATGGGCAACAATGACCTGTGAATGGGGCCAATGTTGAAATTTTTTCAAATTGTTTCTGTATGCACTAAAATTTGACATGGATAGACTATTTTCATGCCTTAACGATATGGGAGGGTTTCTGGACTCAAATTCGACTCACACGCCCACTTTTTTCCATCATCAATTCATCATGTAAACCATAAACTCTAATTTTCTTTCAAGGTACACAAATTGGTTGATGCAAGTTTTAAGTTTGCATCAATATTTCTTCATTTTTATTTCAGGTTCGACATTATATTGTATATACAATGTATATGTGTCATAGTTGTGATGAAAATTCCCTCTTTTTCGTTGATTTCTTAATCAACACCATAAAATTACTAGAGACGGGCAACAGTGATATGTGAATTAGGCCAACGTTGAATTTTTTTCAAACTGTTTATGTATGCATTGAAATTTGACATGGATAGACTATTCACATGCTTTAATGATATGGGAGGGTTTTTGGACTCAAATTTGAGTCACACAGCCACTTTCTTCCATCATCATATCATCATGTAAACCATAAACCCTATTTTTCATATGTTCTAGTAGATATGTTAATGATTCCTAATTTCATATTTGTATTTGAATCAAGGTAAAAACAGCTTGCAAAGTATCAAATTTTAATTTCAAGTTGATAAACCAAATATAAAATGAATCCAAGCATCATTTGATATGATCGCAAGAGAGACAAATTTAAATAATCTTGCGATGAATTAGCTATACTATCGACGAAAAAATTCGTCGATAATATAGCTAATTCGTCGAAATAATGTGTCTTTGAATGGTGTTACATGGTTTGCAAGGATTTTAGGGCTTATATGGTGCAATGTACTATAGTCTATAAGAACAATCTCTATGCCAAACCTCAAAATGGATAGTACCATATCGTGTTCATAAGACAAATATTCTTTGTATGTTTCCTTTGTGGTGGCTCAAGCAATGACACATGATGCATGACAATGAAATGTAATGATTTGACTATTGAATGATAGTGTTATGTCACATGCAAATTCTAAACTGACTTATCTTGCAAATGAACTTTAACAAGCCCTTATGGCCCAAACATCATTTGATTGGTAGGATATTGATAGATTTCAAGACTCTTATCTCTGCAAGGAATGATTATTTGGTAGGATATTGGTAGCTTTCAATATTATTATCTCTTATATCTTAGCGCATGACGACCGTTGGGGACAATTTGAAAAAAAACAAGAAAATTACAAATTTTAAAAGGTAAAATCCGACGTCAAGGCCAATTTTTTGAGTGGCATCATAAGATGCCTTTGGATTTTAGCTTCAAATGTAGTTTTTTTAGAATAATGATTAATTATGTAGGGCTTATATGGTGCAATGGAGTGTAGTCTATCAGAACAATCTCTATGGAAAACCTCAAAATGGATAGTATAACCATATCTTGTTCATAAGACAAATATTCTTTGTATGTTGTTTAGTATGTGGTGTCTCAAGCCCTCACGCATGATGCATGAGCACCAAAGATAAATGATATAACGTAAGGTTACCCTCTATGGTACCACCTATTATGCCCCATGTCAATTAATTCAAATGTTTTTTCTTTTATTTGAACTTTGCACTACAAAATATCTCCAATGATACATTATACACTTTTATCCCTTTACATGTTGGGCTCTCAAAATTAATTGACTCATTCATAAGAAAAAAGGTTCATAGAAATCTACATGAAAATGGTTTTTCTTTTATTTCAACTGGTGCATTATAGACATTTTTATCCCTCTATTTTTTTCATCGTTGAAATTTATATCATCCCTTCTTTAAGTACACAGGTCCCCAATATTTGAAGTTTCAACTTCTGCTTCTTCCAACCCAGAAAGTGTTTTGCAAGAAAATGAATTAATTTCATTTTAAATTTCAAAACACTAGAAATTTTAAAAAGAATTAAACATGTAAAATTAAAATTAAAATTATATGTGGGTGTGTAATTATTTTTCCTTGTTTTATGACTTTATGTGGGTCACTTATGAGGACAAAGACATAAAACAAAGAAAAGCATTAAATGCACACACACACACACACACACATAAGAGTTGGTTTATAAAAGTAACCTTATAAGAAGAAAATGATGGGTAGGTAGTTATCTAACTTGTAAAATTTATGGGTTGACAATTTACTCCAAGTTAGTTGACAAGTTCCTCTCCAAAACCACATGCAAAAAAATTTCAATATAGGAAAAAATGTTCAAATTGAACACAAAATTTTAACACTACTAGGAATCAAGACACAATTATACGAATAATAGGTGGTGGATATAACTCATATTTAAACCTTCCTAGTATACCCAAATTTTGGTCTTTCACTATGTCTACACATGGCTTTTAGAGTTGTCTAACACAAGACCTCCCTTTTTTAACACTCTACACAAGAAAACTGAGAACTAATATTCCTTACCTTCATACATATAACATACACATACATTGTAATCCACCTTAATAGTTACATAACATTAATGTAAAACAACCTTAAAACTATAAATTTTACATGTTCAAATAGGTTTCCACTAACAATCTTATAAATCAAACCCTTATGTAATTGTTAACATATAACCCCTAACATTTATAACCCTCTTAAGCTTATAAACCCTAATATAACCTCCCTATCCCCTACCATCTATAATCTCAACAACCCCTATCCCATTGACAACTAATAGAGCCCTTGGTATCTATAAAGACATCTAATCTCTAATCCTTACACCTTCTATTGCATCTAACTAAAATAACACTGGATTCCTATACCCTTTAATCCATAACCCTATAACCCATCTCATTCCTAACCCATATGACTCCCAACACAAATAACCACTTCCATAGTACATTATAACCCATAATATAAGACATAACTGCTACAAATCATAATCCATAAAAATTATAACACCTATAAAAGTTAATCCATAAACATTATAACCCTCAACCCACACCCCCAAACACTTATCATTCCTAATATAACCTTGAACTCTTATATCCTAATCCTTAAACCCTACAACTCTTAACCCATATATTAACCCTTATTATTAATAACCCCTAAACTCTATAACCCTCAAACTTTATAAACTCTACACCTAACAAATAGGATGCCTAACTCGTATAACCCCTTACCCCAACACTTGTAAACCCTAACAAATATAACCCCACAACCCAATAATGAGTGTAACATTCACCCCAACAACCTATCACCATAAACCCTCATAATTCCTTACCTTGATAACCTTATCACCCCTAATCTCCATAATTCATATAATATTGACCCCTATAACCTATCACCCTAACCTTTATAATTTCTTACCCTTCTAACTCCTGTCACCCTTGAACCATATAACTCCTAGACGTGGTAACTCCTAAACTGTATCCATGTTAACAACTTACCTCTAAACCATAACCCCTAAACCCAATTAAACTTGCATAATCCTTAAGACCTTGAACTTGTATAACCCCTAACCTATATATCCCTTACCCTCCATAACATGACCTAACCCATAATCCATATATATAACTTATATATCCTGTAATCCCTAACATATAATTTGTAACCCATAAACTCTATACATTTTAACCACTACATGTGTTGATATGATTTTGGCCTCATGAATGATCAATATACTTGGAATGATCAATAAAGGTCATCATCATTGTAAATATCATCATTGTTACATTGAACTAGACATGGAAAATAGTGACCTGTGAATGGGGATTAGAGGTCGTGCATATGTCTTTGAATGGTGTTACATGGTTTGCAAGGAGTGTATGGATTATGTAGCGCTTATATGGTGCAATTTAGTGTAGTCTATAAGAACAATCTCTATGCCAAGCCTCAAAATGGATAGTACCATATCTTGCTCATAAGACAAATATGTAATTGTTAACATGGATTTTAAAGTTGTCTAACACAAGACCTCCCTTTGTTAACACTCTACACAAGAAAACTGAGAACAAATATGCCTTACCTTCATACATAGAAGATACACGTACCTTGTAATCCACCTTAATAGTTACATAACATTAATGTAAAACAATCTTAAAACTAGAAATTGTACATGTTCAAATAGGTTTCCACTAACACTCTTATAAATCAAACCCTTATGTAATTTTTAACATATAACCCCTAAAATTTATAACCCTCTTAAGATTATAAACCCTAATATAACCTCCCTATCCCCTACCATCTATAATCTCAATAACCCATATCCCATTAACAACTAATAGAACCATTGGTATCTATAAAAATATCTAATCTCTAATCCTTACACCTTCTATTGCATCTAACTAAAATAACATTGGATTCCTATACCCTTTGATCCATAACCCTATAACCCTTGATCCCCATTATGCATATAATATTGACCCCTATAACCTATCACCCTAACCTTTATAATTTCTTACCCTTCTAACTCTTGTCACCCCTGACCCATATAACTCCTAGCTATGGTAACCCCTACATTGTATCCATGTTAACAACTAACCTCTAAACCTTAACCCCTAAACCCAAAACTTGCATAATCCTTAATACCATGAACTTGAATAAACCCTAACCTATATATCCCTTACCCTCCATAACACCCAACCCATAATCCATATATATAACTTCTATATCTTGTAATCCGGCCTATAACATATAATTTGTAACCCATAAACTCTATACATTTTAACCACTACAATTGTTAACCTATATTAAACCTAACCCTTACCATCCCTAAAGCCTATAACTTTTATCTATGTTAATTGTTATAACCCCTTATCCTTAACACCTATAACATATATACCCTTCAGTACCCCTTTGACCTATCACTACCAACCTTAACCCACATTAAAACTAACCTCAATCATCCCTAAATCCTATAATCCTTTTCAGTATCAACCCTTATAACCCATTACCCCTAACAACTATAACACATATACCTTTACCGCTTTAACTTATCAACAACAACCTTAATAATATATAACACCTATTAACCCATACAATCCTTATAACGTTTATTCCTAGATGATATAACCCATACACATTATAATCCCTTACTAACCCAATAAAATATAACACCTATAACCTCTAATACCCCCATCCCCAAACTTGCAAAATTTCTAAATTAAAATATATATTAATTAAAATTAACAAAAAATCATAATTAAAATTCCTATTATGATGAATTTAATTAAAATATGTAGTAATTAAATTAACAAATAATAATAATAAAACATTAAAAAAAACAAAAACAAAAAATACAAATGACAAAGTAATCCTCTTGTGCCCATTCATTACAAAGAAAATTGGGTGCAGAACATCTACTAGCTTGGATCCCACGTGAGGTGGAAACTAGACAACACACAATAGGAGAGGAGCAAAACCCCATACATCGCATTTGCAGAGGAGAAAAACCCCATACTATCTTAGATTCTCAGTCGCCATACATATTTGTGTTCGCAGAGGAGCAAAACCCCATCTGACAGAGGTAGAGGAGTGGAGAAATTTGATCTAGAGGAGTGGCGATATTCGGTCCAGGATTTTGATTGGACATTAACAAAGGAAAAGGAGTGCCCTTATCCGGACAAACCTATGGAGATGTCGCGAAAATCGGTAATGTCTATCCTTTGTCTCTCTGAAATCAGTAATCCTTTGTTAAATGTAGTTAAAACCATAGTTTTAACATTGGCATCATTGTGAGAATAGTCTTAGGTTGAAAAGAATATTAGTCACAAAATCCGCTCTAAGAGCATTAATAGATCAACACCCTTAGACTTGGTAGTTTGTACAATTTTTGATACAAGTGAAAAATTGCAAAGTTTGATCTAACATTCTACCTCATATTCCTTGCAATGCTAGTCGATATATATTGAATCCATATTCTTTTCGGAATGCATAGATTATTGTGAATTTTATGAGAGGCATTTGAACCAAATTTTTTGCATCCAAAACTGCATTTCCAGTAGCTCCTTCACCTACAACATTCTCATAGCCTCTATCCACCCTCTTAATCAATAATTCATCACTAAACTCAACATCTAAACTTTCAGAACCTTCATCATTTGGTTTAGGTCCTCTGTTATCTATTCCACATGAAATATTACTTTGAATATCTTCTTTTAAAGTGGAATATGAATGCCTAAAAACAACAATTATTTTAATAGTCCATGAAAGCTTTGGTTTTTCTGTCTTTTGAGAAAAATTTAGATAATTGAAAGACATAACTCTGCACTCATTTCCAGTGGTTATATCAACATAAGTAATGGGAAATGGAGTTTTCTTCATCTTAGGATCTCATTGTTGGGAAACAAGGCTTCCCTTAGGTGAATTAGTACCATATGTGGCTAAAACCATGTCATTTTCTGAGCCTTTATTCTCCTATATTTAAACAACAAGAATGATGTCAAAAAATGAAAAGAAGTCACTTTTGAAGTGTGGTTATGTTTGGTTGCAATTTTCATTTTCTTGCATTCCCAAAAAAAATTGAAGTACAACCAATACTACTTAAAAATGTTTAACTCTTTAAGAATAAGAAATGGTGAAATCATGTTATATTACTTCAATAAGAGATGTGGGGATTTGAATAATATCAAAACTTAAAAATTTGTTGCCAAGGTGGATTTTGTTGCTTCCAAAAGTCTAATTTTTCTCTTCTACTTAGGGAAATAAAGTTTGCTAGTCCATCCCAAATGTTTAACAATGTTATGGACCTTGAAAGTAACATACAATCATGTGAAAATTCATTGAGAACTCATACATATCCCTCTAAAAGTAAGTCAAAAGTACTTGTTAAAAGAGAGCATATTTATCTTTACCTTGAAAGAGGAATCTTTATCAATACTCATTTTTCAAGTCTATAACATCCAAACTCACTAGAACCAAATAGTACTTATAATGAGAAATCCATACCTATAGTCTCAAGAACACTTTCATAGGTTCAAGATATCCCCACAATGTATAGTGTTTTAGTTGTTGGAATGTAGTGATCATGATTTTTTGAGATGAGAAGTGCTCTCCATAAGTAAATTTTTTAATGACAATGTAGGTGGAAGCTAGCATAGATTACAAAGCTAAAGGAGATCATTGGATATCCTTGAGGAGGGTTTTATTGAATAAATTTATTGTCATGGGAGGAATTCCACCGTTTGATTCTATTTGCAAGACATTGTAGGCTCATATGTAAACACTTGGAATCATTCACCTTCTCAAGGACAATTTTTCCCAATAAGAGGAAGCCATATTAGATTTGTGTTTTTATAAGAGGTTCTTCACCTGAGGAAAGATGTCCAAATTTTTCTTGAATATTTTATTATGGAGGTAGTTGAGGGATTCATCTATAAAATAAGGATGGATTTCATCTCCAAGGGTGTGATTCTTGGAGGAGTATAAGACTAGGTATACTTGATTGTTGCATCTAGCAGAATAAATATTTTGGGGCTGCCATCTTCCTCATTCACTCTCGTATTGACCACCTATTTCCTCGATCTGTTCATCTTTGATTATCTCCCTTTAGTTCATTGTCTTGATTAGGGATGAATTCAATATGGAATTCCTTAGTTGAGACTAGTCACCACTCCCTTGCTATCTTCCCTAAGAGGTTATATTTGGTGGTTGCATCTTGTAGTCTATAGCTATAAGGTCACCTTCATTTCCATGAAATTTCCTTCCTCTCAATGCTCTCCTCCTACCTCCGATGGTGCTTAATTAACGTTGTTTCCTTATGTTCGATTCCATCCCCATGCTAACATTTTCACCTCATGCCTTCAACAGTGCCTTTCTAGAATCAATGACGCATACCCTCACTAATGTCACCTTATGGATAATTTGTACATCATGATGAACATAGCAAGATCTATTTGAATACCAATGAACATGTAATATGATTATTTTTTATTATTTTTGAACCATCAACATAGTATTATCAATGGTTAGCTATCAACATGTTCAAAACACTTTTCTAGTGGGATTTGTTTATTATAATAGTTTTGGTCCCTCATCAAGGAAAAACCCATCCATCACATATTTCAACCATAAGTAACATTTATTTCATAGAGGTATTATGACCCAAATTCAAATGTATCATGTTACAAGTGTTATGGTTTCATATTGTAATTAACATGATTATCATCATGAACATAGGTATGCTTGCCTCATTGATAAGATTATAGAACATGTTCACATCACACTTTTTGTTATGTAGGTGATATTATATCTCTCTCTAAGGTTGGGTTACCTTCAACAAGGTTCCCAATACCTACAATATATTGAATCTATTTTTCATAATTAAAAAAACCTCTTTATGAATGAACATGATAAGTTATTGGTCAACAAGTCAAAGCCTCTGTGATCCTTATGAGTAATCAAGATGTGTATGGTGGTCTCTATAATCATAAAATTTTACTATGTTAGAAATGATGACATTTGATTAAATGTTGTATAGGTGTACTAAGTGAACTATGACATTTGCATGGTATTTTTCAAAATTTGGGTCATTTTGCTTCCATTTATCCAGATAATTAGCTCATACTTTTTTTTATTAGCAGTACTGCTCACATAGTAATCTATCAAGAAATTATTTATTTGCTTAAAACCTCTTGCTCCTTCCCATAGCTAGTTTTCATTGAAGTTGAAATTCTTGCATTTCATTTTCCTCTTGCATGGTTTAAAGAGTCGAGTCAAAACACCATCAATTTCATGACCACTCCTTTGAGTAAAAACAACCTAAAATCAAGCGCTAATTAAAATTTATCTAGAAAATTTTCTAGGCTCTTCAAACCCATCTTAGCTTAGGTGTAGAGATTTGGAATAGGATTGTGAGAATAACTTTCCAAATATGTTAAAAAAACATAAAGCCTTGAGTCAAGGAGTGAAATCTAGTTTCTCTATCACTGACTTTGGGAAGCTCTTCTAACACAAGGGTCAATCACGATGTCGCATTGGGGCCCTCAGAGTAATCAACCATGCTTTTTTGGTCTTAGTGTCGACTTTCAACTGTCCCCCCTCTGCTTTGGTATAGTAGGTGGTACCCTAGAGGGCATAATATTTTAGACTTCCTATACAAGGTGAAAACATAGGGAAGGTGGTGTTGTACCTGGGATCGATGTTGGCTAGACTCACTCAGACTCCTTGGAGGATTCTCCACTACTCGGTGAGGTAACTTACACTAGGGAGTTAGTTCGTTAAGCAGGTTGTCAACATAAATTTCCCACCTGCCGAAACTCAACCCCTTCACGCATCGATTCTGCGATGTTGGATTCCATCACCAACTAGCACTTCTTTGTGAGAAGTTTTGTTTGCATGATTGACTCCTAGATTGATTAGCGTCTGTTGTTTTTTCTCCTTAGTTGGACTTAGGATTGATTTTTTGTTCAATGACATCATTTTTGGGTTAAGTCCTCATTTGATCAATACAAAATATGGATACCATTAAAATAAAATGGAATAAAGAGGTAACAAATAGCTCATACCTAACTTACGTCTTATAATTCTCCAACATTTTTCTTTACACTTAGTGAAACAAACACCAAATGGAATGGTTTACACAAGGTCAATGGAGAATGTGATTAGAGAATTCAAAATATCATCATAAACCCACATCTCACATATGTTTACATGCACCATAGATTCACAATATTTCATGAAGAGGTCCAGGAGAAATGCCTCTATGAAAAATTGTCCACATCAAAATTGTCCATGTCCTTTATGGAAATATATAAAATTCCCTTGAAGATATTTTAGTCCTTGTCCTTCTTAAAAAGGATGATCCCATTCTGGAAGTGATCAAAGACTACTTTTATCCCCCCTCTATCTGGTAAATGTTACTTCTTATACTAGCCTTCCCCTACAATAGGGAGTGTTGTGTCCCTTTTCTCAAAAATAAGTGAGGTTCCTCTTATTTCTCCCAACATTCTCCCAAACTCTTGGACAGAAATACATGCAGCCTCAAAACTAACATTTAGGGAAACTAGAATCCAATCATGAACATGTTCAACATTCCACCCTCTTGCATCCATGGTATATTACCACGTACTCATCCAAGTATGGGAGGCAAAGTTTGGAATATAAAACCATTCTGATTTCCTCCAAGGTGTTGAACTAGATTTCTCTCAAGGCCTTAATATATTGTAAGGTCCTCACATCCAACTCACTAAAACTACCTCTTAGCTTGAAACTCACCTCTCTTCCAAGCAAGAGGGAAGCCCCTCCTCTTAGATCAATAGTTGTTTCCCTTGATCTGACCCTCTCCCAGCCTCTTCAACATATTCCCCTTTTGATGGAACATATATCTTTCCTTCTTTCTTTCAAGTGGTTGCTCCACTCACTATCCATGACCCAATTGAACCTTGGGTATGTTAGAATATAGAAGAAGGTGTGCTCATTTTACCATTGACGATACCCTCGTCACCCAACCACAGGCCGAAGCCTCCCTCTGAGCACCTTAACCTTGACCTGAGAATTCCTCCGGAAGCAAACCCTAGTCTAGATAGCCAAACAAAGAGTAGCGCATCAATCCCCAAGGATAGCGCATCACAAAAGACTGATCAGATGTTCCAAACCCTAGCCAAGAGATATCCAAGACAATACTGAAACTAGTTGCTACTGCAGCTACAGTTGTAACCCTCCTCCAAACCTGCGCACCAGACTGCAACTGCAGTGCGCACCAACTGGAAAAATTGCAGTCCTGAGATGATACAAATGAGAACTGGCACCTTGTATTTATAGTAATCCTGCCAGTTTACTGGGGCCGACTTCTCTTTCTGGGTATGTGTTTGTTCAGTATATTATTATTAATTCTGGTTGACTTCTTCTCTTGGAGGCTAATAGCCTAATATAAATTATCTTCTTGAGCCGACAAGGCTTCTAGGGTTATTAGCCAACTCATTAGGGTTTCACTTGCTTCTTGGAGTCTTCTATTCTCGTCAGGTTCACACGTGGGGGTAAATACCTCCCACAGCTACCATAATATTAACAGGGTCTCCAAATAAACCATGTCATTTCCCCTTAGATCCATGATTCTTGGTACATCTATATTGATGGTTCCTCAAACTTTACCTTGAACTTCTATCCTTGATATATTCTAAACAATCAAAGTAAATGTGTAGCAAAAAAAATTGGCCCCTTACAATCAAAACATCCCAAACCTTAGCCAAGGAATGTTAATGTCCTACTCCAAACCTTAGCCAAGGAATGTAGTTGTATTGTAAATACACCACATAAAATCTTCACCACCCAAATATAGTTGTATTGTAAATACATCCTCCCACTTTCCCCTTATAATATGCAACCATTCACTAATATTAATCCAATTTTTATCTTCACAAAAATGTGGTGTTGCCATTAATTCTTAAGAAACAAATAATTTAAATATAGGTTCAAATAACAATTGGCGTAGCTTACTCTCCAATGCACATATGAAGTTGAAATTGTAGGTGGAGATTCCTCTTTCAATATTCTTCAAAACCCCTTTTGCAACACGTGAATAGGAGGTATTTTTAAAATTCCCTCAAGCCAAAGCTTCTCCAATATTAATTTGTACCCTAGAATGCATCTCATTCTTTGTCTCTAGGATTAGTAGGTGCATGGATTCTGACAATACAAAGTTATTGACCATTTGTTGGGACGTGGGTAATAGCTTAATGTCTCAAATTGTCTACCATAAACCTTATTTGGTCGACATTTCCAATGTTTGTCCACATTACAAGCACTCCACTAGATATTTCTTTAATGGCCCATGGCTCTTCTCCATGGTTGTTGAGTGGACCATTTCAACCCACGCTCCAAGACAAAAACAAGACTCACAAGCCATTCTAGTTTCTAATATCTAGTTACGAAAAAATCTAGTTGCTAATATCCTTTTTATCATTTGGTCATTGAGTAATTTTCTGCATTTTATTATCACACGTCCATACTTTATTAAACATTGAGTAATTTTGTAAAGTGGGTTATCTCTTTACTTGTTGTTGTTAGATTAGATATAGGAGCTGCTATGGACGTCCCACTATGTATTACAATGGTGGTACTCTTTTAGTCCCTTTTGACCTACTATTGTGGTCATTTGTTGGACATAAATAAAATTATCTTATCTTGTCTGACATGCTCATGCAACCAATTTACAAGTACTTCTTCAAATGCTACCAAATTATTATAATCACGTTTGTATCTATGAAAGCACTCCGATTACTAAATTTTGTGGCCTACATGTTGTCAAGCTAGCTAGAGGGCATAAGGTACTTTATTAGGTTTCTTATTCTACATACAATGTCATATGATTGTCCTTATTGTCCATGATAACATTTCAATATTTGAGGTTTAACTATATATATATCTTTGCAAATTCTCTGAATAAGATTTTTTTTCAGGGTCCAGAGTATTTAAAAATGTTCTCGTTTCAATAGTTGTCTCTAAGACCGTGTATTACACTGTTACCCAATGCAAAATTGTTTTTCCAAGTCCTTGTAAAGTTGAAATATCATCTCTAATAAATTGAAATGGGAATTTGAACATGTCTTTTTTATAGTTATAGGTAATATGTTCTGCTCAGATTTGCACATACATAGACGCTTTGATCTACAAGGTTCATCTCAAGGTCACTCAACAAACAAAGTTGAAATTGAAGAAACAACAACTCTCAAGGATCTGGATTTGGACTTTGTCTTTTACCTTGAACCATCTCGATGCCAGACACTTATAATGCAAGTTCATTAAGCCTATTGTCTTATTTTTATGGGTGCTTTTTTCTTTGCTTTTTATTAGTGGAAATTGTACATTCAAGGATTTTAAGTTTTAGACATCTTAAATTTGTTTGGATTCTGAATATTTTTGGCATATTTCAATGCCAGCGTCTGAGGATTGGAAGGTAAAAGTACTGATGGATAACCCTTTATAATATTAGATGACATATTTTATCATTGAAATACAAGTACATAACTCTTTTTCATTGAATTTAAACCTCGTTAAAAGACTTTGAATGTGCCAAAAGATTCCCAACCTGTCATCTACAAAAGTGATGATTTCTGGAAAAGGCTTACATTTTTTTTGTGAGCAATTGTTGATTCATCATTTGGACAGTTAAAAATTAAATAGAATATTGTGCCTTTGTTCTTCATGTCCCCGGACAGATTTAAACTTAAAATTTGCATTTTTGTGAAAATTATCTTTTTAATCTGAGTGTTAATTTTCCTTGAATTGTAAATGGAACCCACTTGGAGGAGGAAACATTATGGGTTGTTTAGTTTTAGACATCTTAAATTTGTTTGGATTTTGAAGTTTTTTGGCATGAATGACAACCTTTTAGGATTAGCAGGCAAAAGTATCGATGGACAACCCCTTAATAATATTAGATAACAGATTTGATCATGAAAGAAAAGTGCATCATCCTTTTCATTTGAATTTAAACCTCCTTGTCTCCTTAAAAGACTTTTCATGTGACAAAATCTTCCTGACTTGTCATTGACAAGAGTGATGAGTTCTGGAAAAGGCTTGCTTTTTATTTGTGTGCAATTGTTGATTCATAATCTGGATAGTTAAATAGAATATTGTGCCTTTGTTCTGCATGTGCCCTGCCAGATATAAATTTAAAATTTGCATTTATTGTGGAAAATATCATTTAATATTTATCTGCAACTGTCAGTGTCCTTGAATTGTAAATGGAACCCACCCAGAGAAGAAAACATGGCCTAGACATCTTACAGAAAAAAACACAAAATGTGGGAAACTCCAAGAAATGGGAAAGTCTCAGGAAACATGAAAGGAAACTAACTTCATAAAATAATATCTTTGACTTTTTGGACTATTTTTTCATCATTCATCCACTTTAGTACACAAGTTGTGTAAAATTTGGATGCCTAGATGATAGAATTTTCATTGGTTTATTTCATATCAGATTTGAAATATCAAATCGTTGTTCAGATTCATATCAAAACATAGGTTAAAAAATCTAAAAGGTGAAAATAGAGCAGCGAGTTGTGCGCTAGTATCATAAGTACAAAAAAATGACTAATGGAACCATTGTAAATTAGATAACATTTCCCTCCTTGTGCTTAAAAACACCATTATTTTTAAATGCTTGGTTGTTAACTGTTTTCACTATATATCATTTTTTATATGGTTTAGTATTTCTTAGGGTATATTGTAGTTCAATATTGTACTTGTGTTTTATTACAGAATTTTATTAATGAATGTTATAGATGTTTGGCAATGTTTTTTCCTGAAAAATCCTTTTATAGTTGGCTCAACATACTCTGAATAAAACAATGATCAACATACTATGAATAAGGGCATCATTTTTGTTTTTTTAAATAAATATATGTCGTCGCAAGAGCGACGACCTCAAGGAATCTTGCGATGAAATTTCTATACAATCGACGAAAAATTGTATAGAAATTTCATTACAAGATTCCTTGAACTCGTCGCTCTTGCGACGATCCCTTCGATAGTTGATTCGTCGCAAGATTCTTCATCTTTTTGCTCTTGTTATGATCTCGCTAACTTGTCGCTCATGCAAAAATCACCCTAACTTGTCTCTTGTGTGACAATCTCCTTATATTGTCGCTCTTGCGGTGATCTCCTTATATTGTCGCTCTTGCGATGATCTCTCTAACCTATCACTCTTACGATGACCTCCCTAGCTTGCCGCACGTCTGACGATATCCCTACCTTGTCTCTCTTGCGACGATTTTCATTACTAGTCTCTCTTGCGACGATTTCCCATCCTTGTCACGCTTTCGACGATTTCCCTACTTTGCCGCTTTGGCGACGATGCCCCTTCTTTGTCACTCATGCAAAATTATCTCTTCTTTATCGCTTGTGTGACAACTTCCTAGTTTCGTCGCGCTTGCGATGTTGTTTCAGGTTCATCACACTTGCCACAACATGTGAAGCGATGTTTGGGAGACCCAAGATTCTTCACAATATCCACGACATAACGTCGCAAGAGCATCGAAAGAGCCATTGCAAAATGACCCAAATTTACTAGTGAATGGACTTCAAAAAGGATTTCAACAGAGTCCCAAGAAAAACTTTGTGGGAGGGCCAGGTGGAAATGGGATTTCCATGTGAATGGAGGGTGGTGATACATAAATCGTATGAGAAGGTAAAGGAAAAATCATAACCAATGACAACTTATTGAAAATGTTCAACAATGATATAGTGGTTAGGAAACGAAGATTGCTACTCTAAAACATTGTTACGAAGGTGATGTTATATATTCCTAGCAACAACCTAGTTGTTAGATGCAAGTTTAATATAAAAACAATGGATATAAAAGGGATCAAGTACTCACTTTATATTATCCCAAATGACACATGGTTAATTACAACACTCTTATCAGGTTAACCATCCACTCTCGAAGATCACAACAGCTAGATAAGGCATCAATATGTCTCTACAACCCCTTTAATCAAGGACGCTAAGAGGATCACCTCATAAACAACTAGAAGTAAGGAGATAAATACATCATGTATGTGCCCCTTCAGAAAGGATTCCAACTCATCATTGTAGATACCAAAAAGAATCAAAGAGAGGGCACCCTTGTTTGACCTTTATAGTGTTCCTGATAAAATTAGAGGGTCGTGGGATACTAGGCGATGAGGTGACAACCAAGAATTTACTCATAGAGTCTCATATAATAAAAAAATGGGTACCAAAGACACCAACATCAAGCAACCTCTGGAACAAAGCTTCTTAGGACCAAGCCAGACACCTTTTGAATTCGAAGAGGAATGAAAATCCTCCTCAGTAATGGCCTGTAGCATGAAGACGAGATCAATAGTCTAATGCTTCATAAGAAAACCCACATGTCCTCCGACACTAAGTTATCTTTGATAGAGCTTATTTGATAACCACAAATGAAGTATTATATTATAAATATTGGTGAAGGTATGTCCAATCATAATGGTCATGTAATTGTTTAGATCTAAACTAACTCCAAATTTGAAGGGAGTTGGGAACTTATAAATTAATGATTTTAGAATCCACATAAGAAAATTGAGGAGATAGAAGAGTATAGTATATGATAGTGAGTTTCATGGTGACTTCATCGAAGCCCAATACCCATCCAAAGAACAAGGCACATAAAGAAGAAAATATTCTCATTGTAGAAGTTCATGAGAAGGTAAAAATTGTAGATTCTACTTGTGAAAGTTGACATTGTAGGGTTTTTTTATTTCATTTTACACGATGCTACCCAATTTCCTGAGTTTCAATTTCACTATTATGCTAAATTGAAAACACTAGCCAATGGTAATGAGATAGTAGAGCTAAATACATGTGCATTAAGATTGTTTAAATTTTGTATTATGTGTATATTGGATGTGCCCCATTTTGGATGGAGTACACCAATTACTTTCTATGTTAGTATTTTCTTAGTAGGTTGTATGGAGCCTATTTGTGACTCAATCGTGCATATCCTATTGAACCAGATGTTTTGCACCAAGTATGAAGGTTATTGCGATAAGGAGAGGATGTTATAGAGGTGAATATGACCCAAAATTTCACTACTGAATATATTTAGCCCTCAAATTTAACCATTTTCACAAATGAAACGAAATAGAAAAGTTGTCATTTACTGATTTTGGTGACATTTCTCCTCTGTCGAGCTGAGCTCCTATGTCTCCTCTTTCTCCTCTATCTATTTTGGATATCTTAGCCTCTCTCTCCTCTGTTAGAGCCGATCTAGGGTTAGGGCTAGGGCGCTCGCCCTCTTTCTCCTTTGTCCACACCCTCTTTCTCCTCTATCGCACTAGGATAGGGCTAGGGATAGGGTGCTCGGCCTCTTTATCCTCTGCCTGTGCCCTCTTTCTCCTCTATCGAGCCAGGATAGGGATAGGGATAGGGAACTCGACCTCTTTCTCCTCTTTTTGTGCCCTCTTTCTCCTCTGTCCATGCCTCTTTCTCCTTTATTCATGCCTTATTTATCCTCTGTCTACAACCTTTTTATTCTCTTCCCGAATGGTAGTGACTTGGATATCATGAGTATTGGTTATCGATGAGTTTCAAACAGGATATGGCCATCCAGAGTTGTTGTGGGATATGTGATCTAGATTTTTTGTGGGGATATGGTGATGTAACTCTCTATAGGATATGGTGGCTTACCATATCTGAATCCTAATTGAAAATCAATTTGTGAGTCTTCGATATTGTCTATTCCCCTTAAAATGTTTGAAAGTTGAGCAAGGAGACTAGGTTCAAAGATAAAATTAAATTCACCAGCATTGTGTTTTTTGGGTTGTCTTCCTTTTACAGGAATTGTAAACTCAATAGGTGGTTGACCATTTTCCTTTATTTTTTCTCTCATTGAGACTCCATACAATTGGAAATAATAATTAATCAATGTAATCTCTTCAAAAGTTGCATAATTTATAGATTCAGTCTATGACGATAAAACATGACTACTTTGGGATTCTAACTCATGTGGATTTTTAAAAGGAATAGATGAATTAAACATAGTTTTCTGTTTAAGTTGTGAAACTCCACTATCATATTTTTGGATCCTCTGCATAGTTAATTTGGTATGAGATGACTGAGATGGATTATTATTGTGGGGTGATATACCAACCATGCATATCACTCGGTCCTCCTAGCGTCAAAATTGTTGATGATCATAAAAATTCCTATCACCAATAGTGATGGAGAATCACTTGATGGAAGATCCCAATTAGATATACTCTTGTTTGGGATGGCAATGTCCTCCTGAATATGGGTCCATTTTCCACCTAAATGGAAAAATTGATCTAATTTCAAAGATTTGATTCAAGTTTTAGATAAAATTATATCTAAATTTAACAATAATATCTATGAAACTATTTCTAAGACTTTAAGTAAATTAAATCCTAAATATATTAACTAAAAGAGAGTGTAATTAAAATTATATAGAAGACTAAGGGATACTTTACTGATTAATAAAATAGTTCCTTAATTCGGTAATTTTTTAAGCACAAATACATGTAAACTTTTGATAATAAGAAATTATCTGTAAATACTACATGCATTCTTATATCTAATTTTATCAATTAAAGAGGTTTTCATTTCATAAAAGGGAATTTTATAATAAAAACATCAAATGCTAAAATTATATAACTCACATAAATGTTGCAACACAATTGTAAAGATTCATTTGAATAATTTTCTCCAAATGATTTAGGCTTTCAATTTCTTATTAAGCTGATAAAAATATACATGTTTCAAATCATAATTTTCTAACCTCTCATTACATCCAATAATTGCCCTTTTATAACCTCTTTTTCTCAAGAATTTAAGTCGGTCATCTTCTACTCAATCCCCCCAAATAAGGGAATGGGTTACAATTATGTTCCAAAAAATCTTCTATTCTATTTTTTCTTCTTTTGATCGTTTGGGTTTCTTCCACTTCCACACCTAAATAGATGTTTTATTTGGTGTAGAATATCCTTGAATTTCATTCACCTCCACTTGTGTTTCTATTCAGATGTCTTATGTTATGTGTCCTCTACACTCATGCCAAAACATAATAAAATTAATGACCAAGATGCAAATATATGAATTTAGCAAAAGGCAAACATGAAAATATATGAATTTAAGATTTTTTAGAAATTGATTAGATATGAAAAACCCTCGTTCGATTATTCTTTTGCTTCAAGATTTCCAACGAACCCTCGTATGCCTGATTTGGAGATTGGATGCCTGAGTTATATCCTCTAGAAAATTATGGATCAACAACCATTGATTTTTCTTCAAGGCTAATCTCGACCGTCAATTTTCCAGCTCAAAGAATTATCCCACATGCACCAGAGGATTTGATTTCAAAGAGTTTATATTGTTTAATCATTTCAAAGTACATTTTGTGCGAAGCCAGCGATATTATGGACTATGACGTATGTGATAACATTTTAGGATAAGACATGTAGCATATTCGAGATCTGGGATTTGAAAAGTAGAAAAAATTCACTAAAATAAAACCATGGATCTAAATGCCACATATGACACGACACGTCATTAGACACATAGAATCGAAATATGAAAACCCATAATCAAATAGATCTGACATGGAAGTGGGTCATCTGGGATTTTGAAAAATGTGAATTATTGAAGTTGGATGTCTGGATATTCATAATTTCAAAAAATGCATGCTATAAGAAAATATGGATGCATGGATTTCGAATATCCAGATATCCGGATTTCGAATATTAAATATTGATTTAATATTGGCCATCAATTAATGATAAGAAAATGAATTCAGTAGTGTCTCAAATATCTGGAAAAGTTATTAATTCAATACAAAAATTTTTGCCTAATTTTGGGGTTTCTATTATTTATAGGAGCAAAGTGAAAATCATGAAAAAGATTTAACTTTAACCCATTGTAAAAACAAAATTCATTTCAATTCATAATAATATAAGCAAAATAAAGACAAATTTGGAATAAAAATGAATAAACGTGCATGTAAAACTTAAAATTAAAATTACATTGTAAAAACAAAATTCATTTCAATTCATAATAATATAAGCAAAATAAAGACAAATTTGGAATAAAAATGAATAAACGTGCATGTAAAACTTAAAATTAAAATTAAATGATGAAATCAAAACTTTATTGTTACACATATAACAATTAACTGGAAATGCTACAAAATTGATGCTTCAACCCACATAACCAATGTTTCTACCCAAACATTTCAATTTGTATGGCACTAAACCATCCCCTTCCAATAGTTAACCCCATGTGTCATCTCCCCATCCTTACATGAATGCATGGTCTATGTCACTTAAATCAAGTTACGAGTAAGCAATTTGAATTCATTTAAATTGTTTTTTCAATATGTAGTTAAGATGATGCACTAACACAAACTAAAATACATTAAAATGTACATAATTTCGACATTGCTCTTATCTCTCACAAAGCACCTCACTTATAATAAGCATCCCAATATAAACCCTCCATTGAATTTCTCATACTAGAATACAATTCACACAAACTATGCTAACAAAATGGGTTATTCAATGTTTGTTAATGGGTTATTCAATGTTTGTTGGTGAGGGGATTAGGAAGTTATAGGGTTAGTCTATGTGTCTCTTAATATGTTGATATTATGCATGTATAATTTCAACGTCCATGCCAAATTATGCATATATTTTATTCCATAATTTGTATGTACTTAACTCGATAGTGTGGAATTATAATAGATCTATATGTCATATGGATTTCAATGAAGATTTATAATATGATGACACTATATGTAGGGAAAAGAAGAATATAAGAGAATAAAAAGTTAAAAAAAAAAAAAACAATTGATAGATACAACAATAGCAATAAAAAAAAAAAAAAAAAAAAACAATTGATGAATGCAACAATAGCAATAATACCTTGGTGAGTTTTAATTACATACTCAATTGTTGTTATATAATATTGAACAATATTTATTTATTTTATGAAGAGTTGCAATTATTATTCTAATCATTACTTATTGTAGTATGCTTTATGTTCCAAAAAATATTTAAAAAAAAACTTACATCATTTCTAAAGAGTATAACCAAAAAATAGAGAGGCCACCTAGATATGGATTACTTATATTTGGTGTGGTGGGAAGAAATGTTTGCAGGTCTTAGTTGCAATATATCTAAGCATGCTAGCCATGGTATGGTTTATTCCTACAATTTTCAGAGAAATTTAGACTATAATTGAATCTAGTATAGTACATTTTTTTATGGCACTTATTTGTTCTATGGCACACGTATTAATGTTTGACACAAAGTGTAGAGATGAGGATGAACAAAAATGAAAATGTGTTTCTGTAATAGCCCTGCCGTTACGACAACAAAAAGTGACATACGACAAGTAATTTTTTAATTTTTTTGTGTTAGGAATTATCCATTACAATTAATAACAACATCATTGACACATCATCCAATATATTAGCGAAACAAAATTAACACATTATCAATCATTCATGACATAAAGTCATCACATCATTTCCATGAATAATGATACACATATCTACGCATTAACACAAATAAATAGCAGCTCATAATCATTGCATTCATACAAATAAATAAGGATGCATAAACAGTACGAATCACATAGCGCTCAACTCCTCTCATCAGGATAATCATCAGATAACACCATGATAATATGAGACAACATAATGCTAACTTAAGGATCATAAATATAATCATAATAATGACATAAGATGCAACCTGCCTAGCCTACCCTGCAAGGTTAGGACCTCCAGGACACATAAGCAATGCTCAAGCTTAGGTTCCAATTTATTTTAACCATTTAAGGTCTCAAGGATGGCGACTGTTCTGAGAAACAAGGAGGTGTCTACATCCCACTAACAACAAGTCCAATCATCATCTAGATCAATCCATCGATCCTATTAATCAATCATCATAGCGCAACGGTAATCAATATCATCATCAATCATACATCCATATTAAATATTCGTTGCGCACGAGAGTAACAATTCTAGAACAATCACATGTTGAATGAAGTAAATGTGCAAGAGAATCTAGCCACTAAATCAGTCATAAATCAAATAATTCAAGACACAATATTAATTAACATTAAAATCAAGGTGCAAGAGAAAAATGAAGAAGCAATCGCACACCCACTTAAATTAAGTCCCACATGTAATTCTATTATTATATCACAACAAATCAACGATGCGAGGTAAATATTCATTAAATTGTTGTGGTGCCTAAGTAACTACAAAAATCCTTCAATAAATCATCTTTTATGCGTGCAAGAAATTTATTATCTAGAACAAAATTCCTTTCATTACATTCCATTTGCACAAAAGTCTAAGGTCCAAAAAATCATTTACTTACACTATAATTTACACGCGCGATAAATCTAACTTCTAATTAATCTCATCATCAATATGTATTGTGCAAGGAAATCTAAACCATAAATTCAACATACATCATATTAAGTTCAGGCACAATAGTATCATTCATTTAACTTAATGTGCAAGGAGATCTCCTCCTTTCAACAATTATGCGTCAACTCAATTAATGGTGGAAGAGTAAACTACACACATGACTATCCACACCTAGCTATATATATATATATATATATATATATATATATTCATCATGGCATGAGTAAACTTATGACTAAATATTGTATCCATCCACATTATTCTTAAGGTGCAGCGAGACAATAGTTTACAATACCATTAAAAGAAGAGATTATAACATTTAAGGACTCTGAATATAGCATCAAGGGATATATCATTAAAGAACAACTTATAGCATTAAAGACTTTGAATATAGCATCAATGAATATAGCATAAAGGAGAGCATATAGCATTAAAGACTCTGAATATAGCATCAGTGAATTTAGCATAAAGAAGAGCATATAGCATTAATGAATCTGAATATAGTATCAATGAATTTAGCATAAAAAGAGTTGATAACATTAAATAACTCTGAATGTAAATGTTAAATCAAAATTTACTCCATAATGATAATTCATGTAATTCAACCTTCTTATTAAGTAACTAGAACTGCGTCGAGTTGGAGGACCTCCGCCCACGAAGATATAAAAAGGCGAAGACATGTGCTAGCCTCCCCCACAGAATGATCACGATTTTCTCAATAAAAATGAAGAGAAATAAAGGTGAAGACATGTACTAGCCTCCCCCACAGGCTGAGCACAATTTTATCAATAAAAACACAGAGAAATAAAGGTGAATACATGTCCTATCCTCCCCCACAAGCTGAGCACAATTTACTCAAAAAAAATGCAGAGAAATAAAGGTGAAGACATGTGCTAGTCTCCCCCACAGGCCGAGCACAATTTTCTCCACAAAAATGCAGAGAATAAAGGTGAAGACCTGTGTTATCCTCCCTGAGAGGATGAGCATGATTTTCTCAATAAAAATGTAAAGAAATAAAGGTGAAGATATGTTCTAGCCTCCCCCACAGGATGAGCATGATTTTCTCAATAAAAAAAAAGAGAAATAAAGGTGAAGACATGTGTTATTCTCCCCCACAGGATGAGCACAATTTACTCAATAAAAATGCAGAGAACTAAAGGTGAAGACATGTGCTAGCCTCCCCCACAGGATGAGAACAATTTTCTCAATAAAAACACAGAGAAATAAAGGTGAAGATATGTGCTAGCCTCCCCCACAGGCTGAGCACCATTTTCTCAATAAAACACAGAGAAATAAAGGTGAAGACATGTGTTAGCCTCCACCACAGGTTGAGCACGATTTTCTCAATAAAAACGTAGAGGAAAAACATTGAGCCCAATGAAGAGAACTGGAGGTAACAACTTGGAGAAATTAAAGAACGAAATGTCGTGAAAAAATGCAAACAATCTCAAAGACCCACTGTCAAGGCTAAGGAGAAGGAAACACGGTCCAGAGAATTTAAAATGCAGAGGTGCAATGAATGCTTTCCAGATCAATTCGGTGCTGCAACTTCAGTTAAAAACTTAAAATGGGACAGAGAAAAATCAACGCCATGATGAAGCCTAAGGCTGGGAAAATATCTCATGGAGAATAAATACAAGATAGAATTACCAAAACGACATGCTTAATTGAATCTCAACAAAAACAATAAACCTTGAATATGTTTCCCAACAACGTGTATGCAATGAAATTAAACTAAAATTTTAATTGAAACTAATGAGCAAAATCTTGGTTTATAATTGTCGTAACTGGAGGCAAAGAATACAAAGTTGTTGTTCCGCACTTGTGCTATCTCTTGTGTTCTGCTTGCTAACCATAAAGACCTCACTGATACCTCCCATCCAACGCTAAGGGTACTCTTCTTTCCCCTTAGCCCGTCGACCCGCAAAGGGGCCACGAACACAAAACCAGAGAAAAATCTAGCTCCCGACTCGCCTCGCAAGGTTGAGCTACCACTCTCTTTTCGAGCTCAGTATCCCAACTCCCACAAGAAAAACCAGTAAAAGAAATTTTGGCAACATAACCTTACGCATACCAGTCGTGATTCATTCCTCTTCTCATTCATTACTTTTATAGAGTTTTTCTTAGTGACCACTTTCCATTTGCACAATTAATTCGTTTTATTAAAATTTAATTAGGAAATACTCTCCCCCATACACTTGTCACCCAATCCCTTAGTTGCACCAGAAATTCATTTATTTAATTTAATTTAATTTAATTTCCCTCACCCATCCTAAAAGCGCTCCTAAAAATGCTCCTTGTTGGCCCTTTATTCCCTATATTTCCTTTTAATGATTGATGCCTTTCTAAAACTTAGTTATATTTTATTTAGGAAATTTCTTTAGCTAGACTAGACTAGATTCCTTTCTATGTTTCCACATTCCTTTTTATATTCATTTCCCCTTTTTTTCTATGTTCCAATTTAACATGTCTAGCACATAATCAGTAATTAAATCTTTAGATAAATATTTCTCTTTTAAATTCTTAACTTGATTTTTCTTCATCCCCCTTTTATTAATCTATCATTTAGTTTTTTTTTTGTTTTTAGTCTTCTTACCCTATTTAGACCCAAGCTTAATTTTCAACCAGGCCTAGAAATGTTTTTTTTTAAGGGAATTTTATAATTAATAAAAATTTACTCATTTAACATTTATTTTAAGGTTGACCATGTCAAAACAAAATATCATTTTCTAGGCACCTAGGTTCATTGACTCGCCTTTATTAAAAATCGTGACATTCCCTTCAAGACACACTACGTGCTCCAAGGGTGTCACTCGCCTTTATTCATGTTTTATTGATGCGACGTGCCCTTCAAGATGCACTATGTGCTCCAAGGGTGCCACATGCCTTTGATTGATTTTTGGTAGTTGTCCAACCCTTGGAGCCAATACTCCATCAGGCGACCTTGTGAGAGACTAAGGGCCTCTAAGGAATAAGGACCATGCCTTATTGTGTGCCCCTTAGAATATTCATGAGTGATTGTCTTAGTCTTCCCTCATGGCATCATATATCTCTCAAACTAGGTAATCGTTAACCTACAATTCGATCCACGATGAGAGTGCTAGTAGGTTGTGGCAGGACTACTGCCACACCTCTCCCTCAATATCGGTTGTTTTGCATGGCCCCTTTACTCCTAATGTGATTTTGATTAGCAAGAAATCGTCGGCCTGCATCCATCAACAAAACACGTCAACGATCCATAAAAACATCATAATATACCTTCTCATATGTCACATACACAAAAAATGAAATACCCAAACCATATAGAGTCCACTCCCAGACTCGATCCAGAGTCCAAGGAGGTCCATCGATGTCATTGGCATCCCCAATCTGTCAAGTGTCCTGGATACTCAGGAGAAACCCGTTAATAACACATGTTTATACATAGATAATCAAATAACATAACATCATAATCCATAAGCATCATCATCGTAATCCATAAGCAAAGCAGAAAATCATATAATGACCCAGATCACTTGCATGCAAGTGTCCTCAACGAATAAGTTAAATCATGTGCACACAAGAGCGTGATATTACATACACCCCCTCTTGTTTTAAACTTCATCCTGAGTTTTCACAGTACAATGTGCAGTAAATAAAGTATCTAAAAAGATCTAAATGTCTAACTATCAAACAAAAATGATAATTGTTGGTGCATATCATATGTGTCCTCCCAGGTAGCCGAGTGTGGACTATAATTGTCCCACTGGACCTTGACCTGATCGACTGTTCGATGTCGTAGTTGTAGAATGCGATGGTTCATAATGCAGGTTGGATTCATTGTGAGTGCACCCTCGTTCGACACCTGTAAGGAACTCATGTCAATCATATGTGTAGAATCACTAAAATAATGTCTTAAAACAGATACATGAAAAACATCGTGCATACGCCTCAAAGAATCAGGAAAGGCTAGTCGATAGGCTACATGCCCTTTATTTTCCACAACTAAAAAGGTACCACAAACCTAGGAGAGAGTTTAGCACCCTTTCCAAACTTGATTGAACTCTTATGCGGTTTCACCCACAAGAATACTCAATCACCAACTTCATAACTACAGTCAACGTGATGCACATCGATATAACTCTTATACTGATCCCGTGCTTCCTTAATCCTTTGTCTTATTGTATGCATTTGTTCTTCCATTTCTTGGATTTCTTTTGGTCCTACCAAGACCCTATGCTCAAGTCGATCCCAACTCAAAGGAATCTGACACGGTTGCTAGTAAAGAAACTCAAACTGCGCCATCTTAATGGTGATTTGATATTTGTTGTTGTACGCAAAATTTACCAATGAAAAGAGCTCCTCCCAACATGTCTTCCAAGATTTGGTCCATTATTTTTTTCTATCCTTCTGTCTTCGGGTGATGTGCAGTACTAAAGCTAAGTTGGGTTTCCAAGGTCTCTTGGAAACTAGTCCAAAATCATCCTATAAACACCGATCATCGATTAGATATGATCCTCTTAGGCACGCCATGCAATATCACTATCTCGTTGATAAAACAAATATATGTGTCTGGCGTCTGATACGTCATACGCATAGGGATATAATGTGCACTCTTCATTAGAGTGTCAACTACCACAAAAATTGAGTCGTGCCTCCTTGCCATCAACGACAATCCAACAATGAATTCCATTGAAATGACCTCCCATTTCGATTCTGAAATAGCATGTGGTTGTAGTAATCCTATTGGATGTCTATGTTCGGCCTTCACTTGCTGACATTATAGACATCTCTCCACGTAGTTGACTATGTTTGACTTCATTCCTTTCCAAAAGAATAAGGGTTTAAGGTCTACCCTCATCTTCGTGACTCCTAGATGAGCCATCTATACTGCTCTATGAGCTTCATTTAATATCAACCTTCTAAAATCGTCGTTAAGATGTATGTAAATCCAATCATTATACCTCATTAATTGGTCGATGTCCACAATAAATCCTTCAAATTTTGGTACCAACATGGTGTCTTGTTTGATATTTTCCTTAACCTATTTATACCAGTCGTCGTCACGTTGTAGAGTTAGAATCTTCTCATGAAGATTTGTCCAAAGAGGTATCACCGAAAATATGTGTGGTCTCTGACTCAACGCATCTTCCACTATGTTCACTATTCCTTTTATGTAGATAATCTCAAAATCAAACTCGCTAAGCAGTTCCGACCAATGCCTTTTCCGCGCGTTCAAGTCATTTTGTGTAAAAATGTGCTGCAAACCACAATGGTCTATTTTCAGTTCGAATTTCCATCCAACCAGGTAGTGTCTCCACACTTTTAGGGCATACACAATGGTTAATAATTCCAAATCATGCATCACGTAGTTCTCCTCATTCTTTCTTAAGTTCCTTGAGATGTAAGAAATCACTCAACCATCTTACATCAAGTCTTCGTCTAAGCCTTCCTTGGATGCATCTATGCATACCAATAATTCCTCGTCCATGTCAGGGACTTTTAGTATCAGCGTTGTTTTCAAAAGCTCCTTGATCCTTCGAAATTCTTCTGTGCATTTATCGGTCCATACAAACTTCTTGTTCTTCTTCTGCAATTTTGTAATCGGATTTGCTATCTTCGAAAAACCTTTGACAAACCGTCGATAACATCCTGCTAAACCCATGAAGTTGTGTACTTCAGGTACATTCGTCGGCACATGTAATTCCATAATAGCCTCTACCTTCACTAGATCCACAGTGATACCTTCATCGGAGATGACATGCCCTAAATAATGAATCCTCGATTGATAAAAAGAGAATTTTGATAGTTTCCCATATAATTTGTTCTCTTGTAAGCATTGTAGTACCAAGCGCAAATGTATGTCATGTTCTTCCATCGTCCAAGAATATAACAAAATATTTTCAATGAATACTTGAACAAGCTTGTCCAAGTATTCATGGAACACCCCATTCATCAAGCTCATGAATACCCCTAGGGCGTTTGTCAGTCCAAAAGGTAATATGATAAACTTGTATTGTCCAAACCGCGTCTTGAATGCAGTCTTAGGAATGTCTTCCTCCTTGATCTGTAATTGGTGATACCGTGATCTCAATTCGATCTTCGAAAACACCATCGTGCCCTTCATTTTATCAAACAAATCGTCTATTATTGGCAACAGATACTGGTTCTTGATTGTTTCCTTGTTCAATTAATGGTAGTCAATGTAGAGTCTCCACGACCCATCCTTCTTCCGTATGAAAATAATAGGTGCACCCCAAGGTGACACACTTGGACGTATAAGCCCTAGTTCCAACAACTCTTTCAGTTGCATTTTCAACTCTTGTAACTCAGGGTTCGACATCCGATAAGGTGTTCTTGTTATCGATTCAGTTCCAGGTTGTAGGTCGATGGTAAATTCCAATTCCCTCTCAAGTGGAAAACCTGGTAACTCCTTTGGGAATACGTCAACAAACTCTCGTACTACTGGAAGGTTTTCTAGTCCTTATGCCATACCCTTTTCGTTCAACGTAAGGATTGCATAAATCTTTCATCCCTTGCGCGTGCTCTTCTATAGTTGTAGGGAAGAGATGAACCTTAGGGAAACCCCCTTTTTCATTCCTAAAATCACTTGTCTCTGTCCCTCATCATCGGTCAAACTCAACCATTTCATCTTTCAATTGAGTATCACATCATGCGATTCCATCCTGATCCAGTCCATACCGATCACGATGTCATAAGATCCTAAGATCGTGACATATAGGTTGTCCTTCGTGATGAATTCTCCCAGGTTAAGTCTATAGTCTGTAACCTTTCCTCCAACCTTATTCTTGGCTCCCGAATCCATTTAGACGTATCTAAACTCGTCATGTTTGACTACATTTACCTTAATTCTTTTTAGCGCTGCACCAGAAATAAAGCTCTCTGTATCACTTAGATCTATCAAAATACTAAAGATCTGGTCAACGATGGTACCTAACGTCTCGAGAACAGTAGACTAGTGCTCATCCTAGTGGTTATTCACTGCTACATGAATTTGGTGGGCCTTTCCCAAATCTCCTACTGTAGTGTGTCTAGCTGACCCGACTACTATGGCCCTCCCAATCGGGTAATCATGCCAGTAATGTGGCTCTCCACATGTCCAACATCCATTCTTTGGCCCAATACTCTTGGTCCCCGAAGTATAAGTTGATGGCCCACCAGCCTAGAACCCTAATCTATTCTGCTGAACAGGCTTGAACTGTTTTTGTTGCGATCGATGTTGTTATTGGTGTTGTGGTCCTCTGTAGGGAGTCTGCTGCTAAGGTGTTGGTCACCATGGTGTCACGAAAGTGGATCCTCTCAGAGAACCTCGATACCCTGATGGATGTCTAAATAGTGTATGATGTTTCTCTGCACCAGATGTCGCATGTCCCATCGGTCTCGCAGGATTCCTACTTTGACCCCCACTAATGATCTCTTCCTCTGCTATGAGGGCTTTCTGGACAACATCGTGCAACATTTGAGGAATTAGGATCCTCACTTTCACATGAATGTTGAGGTTAAGTTCGAACAAAAAATTGTTGACCTTGAGCTTCTCGGTTTTCAGATGTGGAGCATACCTAAGAAACTCCATGAAACGGGCCTTATACTTGGTCACTGTGTGACCTCTCTATCATAAGGCATTGAACTCATTGAGATGACACTCAATGAATTCCTCAGAGAGATTGATCCGAATTATTTTCAACACGAAATGAGAGAGGAGATATAATAAAGCAATGTACTGAGATATCTCGGATATACAATAATATAATAAAAATGTATTAGAGATGAAACCATAAACATAGAGATACAATAATACACAATTTTCTATTAATGAGCGAAAATGTACAAAGACTATAAAAATACAGAATGAAATACTCGCTAGAATGGTGGCAACTTATCTCTGAGAAGAGATGTGTCCGCTACTCGCATTCACAAGAATATGAATTTACAATGAGGCTCCAAAGGCCCTTTTTATCATAAATAAAATCCAAACCCCTAACCCCTAAAGATGAAAATTCAACAGTTTTGTGGACCCTGTTTTGGGTAGTTTGGTGTATCAACTTCCTAGGGGCATAACTTTGACATACGATCTGCGTTTTGGGTGCACGATAGCTCGTTGGAAAGATATCGTCGAGGAGATTAATTTAGGGGGATAAATTAGAGCCTTTGGCTATCATTGAGAATATCAATCCCAAAAAACCTTCATTTAGGCCCTCAAAATGGCCCTCGGAAGTTAAAAACTGATAAAAATAGTAAATTACCAAAATTGCCAGAAAATTGTTTTGAGCCAGTTGGAAAAGGTGGGTGGACACCAATATCCACCTAGATCAATCCTCTCTCCTTATGAAGAAATGGTATCCATTGCAGTGAGTTCTCAAGGAAGAGGGAAAAACGTTTGTTGAATCTGCATCTTGATGAGTTGCTTGCCTTGTTGGAGAAGTTGCGTTGCTTCGCTTGTTGAAAGTTGTCACAAACATGTGGCTGGAAGGGTTGTGTAACATCCCACTCTGGCGCACTGAGAAACTTATTCTTTGAGGACACTTGCTCATAAGTGATCTAGACTTTTATGATGTTAAACCATTTATCCTTGATTATGATGCGTTATGATAGATGATAGAATGTTTTTACTACTTTGATGTAGACAGGTGTTGTTGAATCAGTTTCATTGAGTGTGCAAGGTTTTAGACCTTGAGGATGCAGAGGCATCGGTGGAACCCCTTGGACTCCAGATTGAGTCAGGGAGTGTGCTATTTGGGTTGATTTATTTACTATGATATTTCATTTATTTGATGATATGATGTTGACATGTTCTGACGTGAATGTTGATGATGCAGGTTGACGATAGCTTGTCGACCAGACTCACATATGGAGTAAAGGGGCCACACACGATTTCCAGATAGGTTGAGTGAGAGGTGTGGACAATAGCCCTGCCATAGCCTACTAGCACTCCCGTCGTGGCTCGAACTGTAGGTTAACGATTACCTAGTTCGAGAGGATCCACGATACCGTGAGGGCAGACTATGACAGTCGCTAACGATGATTCTAAGGGGCGCGCAATAAGGAGGGGGCCTTATTCCTTAGATCCCTTAGTCTCCCACAAGTTCACCTGGCAGAGTGTTGACTCTAGGGGTTATAGATGTCTACCAATTAGTCAAGTCGGCGAGTGGCACCCTTGGAGCACGTGGTGCATCCTGAAGGGCACGTCGCGCAAAAGAAACACAAGTTGGAGAGTGGTACCCTTGGAGCACGTGGTGCATCCTGAAGGGCACATCGCGCAAACGAAACGAATGAGGCGAGTGGCACCCTTGGAGCACATTGTGCATCCTGAAGGGCACGTCGCGTTGATGAGGTTGAAGAAACAAACCTAGATGGCCCTAAGACTTTAACGCCTTAAGAAATCCTTAAACAACTTCCCTAACCAAGTGTCGCCCAGTTCAGAATCTAAGTCCTAAGTCTAAAACTTTTCTAGGGTAAAA